>PTEX01000252.1:957089-1075789 GCA_003342815.1 Eudromia elegans
GGAGAGGAGAGGAGAGGAGAGGAGAGGAGAGGAGAGGAGAGGAGAGGAGAGGAGGGGGAGGGCATGGCTGTTCATCATCTGACCTCAGAAAACGATTCTGGTCCACAATTTGATATACCAAATTTTGCTGACTGACCTCTACTACATTTTCTTAACTTCCAACCCCGTTTCCAGTCCTTGCTAAGATCCATGTGGAATTCAAGTCTCTCAATGAGCAGACTGTCTCCATGTCTAGGACTTTTTTGGAGAAGGACTGCTTCCCAGCACACAGTCTTCTAGATAGTGTTGAAACTGAAGATCCAGAGAATAGGTGCATATCTTCCTGCAAACACCAGGTGTTTATCAAATCTTCCTCATTTTGGACTGCCCCACATTCTCCATCTCCTTTAGATGTGTGTCCCCTCTTCACGCTGTAGCTCCGCTGCATGCCAGTTTCTTCATGTAATACATCTTTTCTATCCCTACCTTGTGTCATTTCACACACAAGCCATACCTTACACTGCTCTCTCTTTAAACCTAGCATGAGGATGATATGAAGTTCTTTTTAAATATTTTTCAGTATGCTTGTTACACAAGCATGGAGTAGAAAACAAGCCCAAGGATAGGTCTTGGGTTAACCTGGACACTCTTGAAATCCTGTGCAGCCTAATAATGCAGAAACCTTCCTGAATAAAGTGTACAAGGACCAGGGCAAATGTATCTAAAATGCACTAATTTGAACTGCGACTGTTCTCACCCATGCATATGACCATAGTATATTATGCCCAATACAGTAATTTTGTTATGCTACTCCAGCAATTCTGATGAGCTCCACACAGGAGAAGAAACAATGAAACATGCTCAAAAGCTTGCAAATATTTCATGTTCAACATATATTTCAGATGGTTATCAATTAAACAGGGATATACATAGCTAAATTTTTATGGCTGCCATAATATCCTTTTTTTTCCCCCCTCAACTGCAAGGCTCTCTATTTACATGTCAAATTAAATCTTCATTTCATTGAAAAGCATAATCAGATTTTTGCTTCCCCCAGGCAGGGAAGATTTTAAAAAAAAAACAACAAGGCAACTGTTCATTTAATAGGAAGCAGACAAATTTTTAAGTCAACAAATTTTAATAAGCTTTGGCATCTGTTTAAAATTTCTCCTACAGCATAATTTCTTTTCATTAAAACAGAATTCTTGCCTGAGTGTAACGAGCAGTAAAGAATAATGGCTATATGTGCTGCACAGTGCACAACTGATGCATAATTCATACTTCAAAGTTTACTTACTATAATAGAAATTAAAATTGGTATTCGTATAACCCACCAGGGACCACTGTGCTCATTTGTATCCCAGCAACTATAAAAAACAAAAGGGAAAATCATGTTAACATTAATTTCATCTTGCAAGAGGAACCTATGAGGTATTTTGATAGACAAATCAAAGTACACTAATATAATACCTATATTTTTTTCTTGCTTCTACTTTTTACTTCCATGGCTTTAATAAGTATATTCAAATCAGCTAAAACACTAGACACACCAGAATAGGACCAGAAATAACGGGGGCCGCTGCTCTTAGGGGATCAAAATTTAGTTTCACTTTGTGTTGAGGAACTTTTCCAAAAAGCACTTAAACAACAGCCTCTGGATAGCAGAAGACCTAAAGCAACTGACAGATACAATTAAACTGACATAATTTCCTTGTGGGGTATCCAGGTTATGGCTGGCTGGAAGTGCCTTAGGAAAATGTGAGGCTTAAGTTGAAACTTTGTCTGAAGAATTGGAAATGTAATTTTCACTGTGGGCTAAGTAATTGTAGCCTGAACACTCTCAGAATAAATGCTCTCAATGATTAATCTTGAACAAGAACAATACCCTCCAGAGTTGCTCTAATTGTTTAATAATGGTGAAGCAGAAAGGAATTGTTCGTATGTTAGAGAACTTGCAAAGAAAATCTAGAAATATGCAGCTTTTTCAATGTAAAAGCAGAACCAAATAACTGAAAAAAAAATTTAGTCAGACACACAAAAATGTGAAAACTGTTTGTTCCACTGGTTCTTCTGTCCCATTCCTCAGTGCCAGCAGTCACAGCAAGTCTGACCTTCCAGAGAAGTTCTTACTTGAACTCTCCTTCTCATGCCAAGAATGGCCAGACCTTGCTCTCTTCAGTCATGGCTGAACCTGAACCTGCACTGCTTAGCTATTACATCACTTCACATTACATACTACTTGAATGTAGGATATCCAGAGATTTCCAGATTTCAATCCCACTGCCTTTTTGCAAATTAGGGTGCCAGTAGACCTACACAAGGATCTCAAAGGGGAACACTAATCAGCACATCTCTCTGCCACCTCCTCTAAAAAGTTTCAAATCAATAGCATGCATGAACTTCATGCTGAAGACATTTTCAACTTTTTCCATTGAGCATAACATCTGTGAAATTTCAGCTTTCTTGTATTTATATCTTCCAGAATAGCAAACTACCTCTCTGTGAACAGCACCATATCCTTGCCTTTTAAGCAAGGGCAGGGCTTGTCCTGGTACAGCTGGAGACTTCAGGCTTTCCCTTTCCCACTACTTACCCGGTATCCTCTAGTATGATCCGTGTTACTGTCCATGTAATAATGAATATGGTAGGAATTCCTATATAAACAAAGAGGTTTAGAGGCAGATTATAAATAAGTTCAGTCTGTTCATAAGGAGAGTTACACACACTGGTTTATTCCCAGCAATACCTAAATGCTTTATAGTCACTTATTCCCAGAAGCTTTAAACTGCTTCATATGTATGCCACTGCACTGTGTGTAGATTAAAGGAACACATATATTTAAAACCATATGGAAAATATTTAATGAGCTTTTCAGCAAATGCACATGGCATAGCATAGCCTATGCCCATACACAGGTCAAGAACTTTCCTCCACCTCCCAAATTAGGTCAACCTCAATGCATATAAATGCTCATGCTTTGGGGTGGCAGTCCACGGCCCATCCTGTCACCTGTAGGCAATGCCAAGGAGTGCAAACTGACATAGATGGGAGCCATGCTAAAGAGCATGTGACAGGTAGGTGATCGTGGGTCCTGGCTGGCTATAGGCTGAGCAGTAATTTGGGGGACAAGAATAGAAACTGCATCACTGCCTCATTTGAAATACTGGCTCTAACTAATACACAGGTAAAGAAAAGAGACCATTATTGGAAGTTATTTAAGTTCTTACCCCATCCAATGAGCAGGTAGACTGTGAAATGTCTGTTGGGGGAGAATATTAACACAAGGAGGATGTGGAGGTAAAGTCCTTCAACTAAGAGCCAGTAAAAGTTTGCCATAACACCATACTGAAAAAATACCAAAATAGCCTTGCAGCCCACCTGAAATATGAGAACAGGGGTAAAACTTGCTGCACAAAAGATGCTGTATTATTTTGTTAGTCATATTTCCTATAAGTTTTAATTTTCCACATAATTTTTTTGTAACCCAGGTAAACAGAAAAAGTTTTTCTTCATTTAACCATAAAGGTAAATTGACATATTTGAAAGAATATAGTATGCAAAAAACCTTATTATAGAAGTTTTAGATGGTTTATAGCAAATTCACTTAGAAACTTTGAAAACATTATAGCATAAATATTCTCAAAGGTGAAGGTTATCAATAAAAGTACACCCTTGCAACAGCTGATTAATGAGTGGTTATCTGATTAAATCACTAGCTGTTAAATGGCTACTACATAAAAATCTAGCCATATAAATTTTTCACAACTGTACTCTAACTACAGAACACAGTAAAAATTAATGAAGAAACTGCTCTACGAATTTTTAAAGGCTAGAAAGGAAACAATGAAAAATCTAACTTTATATCATGAATCTCTCAAGCAAAAAGGAAAAGTTGAATGGATTTTTAAAATGTTTTCCCTATAAAGACTGCTACAGTGTTTCTTAATCAATAAGACACAAGAACTTATATGATATACTCAAGTCCCAAAATAGTCTGTAGGCTGCTCTGCAGAATAAATTTGCTACTAGAAGTTTTTGCTGCTTCCCAGCAGGAGTTTGGGAGCTAAGAATTGAACATAAAAAGGCTTCTGCTGAGACTGCACTGAGAAATGTGATGACACGGTGAGTGGAGCTTAGTGAATTAAATATTATCCAGTGATTTCTCCTACCTTCTGCTTGCTTTACTCCCTCTGTTCTAAAACACCTTGTACCTCTGCTGCTTCTATCAAAAATCCAAGGATGTCAAAGGTAGGTATCCTAGGTATCTTATTTGCTTAGTGATTGTCTCCTTTGTCTGAACATAAATATCTACCACCGTGTCAGATGCCCTAAGGTACCCCTGACTCCAGCTGCTTGGGCAGGAGATGGTCTGCCAGTCAGTCCCATGGGAATATCCTGGCTATCTCAAGGCATCCCAAGTAGACCTACATGCCTATATTCAGGCAAGCAAATAAGACCCTAAGGCTTGAATCCATTTCACCTCATTTTAGTTCCCTAAAAGTGAGGTTTGTGGTCTAAGACATCCACCTACTGCTTTCACAGCTGCTGAAGAAAGACACAGATGTCCAGAGAGAGTCTTAATATAGAGGAGCTCTCTGCAAAGGACTGTTTCTCTCCCAGTGAGACAGACAGAAGCCGAAAAAAGCAGCTTAATTCTGTCATTCTGTTCAGTGACTGACTAATCTCACCACAGGACTTTGAAGGGATACCCACTGCAGAGTGGCAACAGGCCAGAAACTGTAACAGGGGAAAATACACAGCTTAAAATAACAATTGAAGCTTGCCTTGATCAAGATCAACACTTAATGCCTAAAATTGTTGTATTCTCTCTTCAGTCTTGAAGACACTTGAAGATACATATACTCCTCTGCAGTACAGGCTTGACTTACACATCTGCATCAAATTATTTAGGCTACCTGTTGCAGTTAGGCCTGCATCAAGTCTACTTCCATATGCGGAATAGTGAAGGTATCATGTCATTAAAGCCAAAATTACGGATCTGTGTCTTTCAGACCCAGGACACAGTAACATTCAATTTTAAATTGAAGCATCCATATGGACTGAAGGGGCAAAGCCTCCATGCTGCTGGGTGCCAGAGGTGGGATCTAGGACCCACAACAAAGCAGCTTTATCAAAGTGATCCCACAAGTGAAGCATCAGAAATTAGTCAACAGGCCAAAACCCAACAAATTCACATAGGGTAGTATGAGGATGCTGCCAAGAATAACTGGAGAATAAAAGAAACCTCAAAAAAAAAAAAAGTATTTTAAGTATTTTTGAGGGTCCATGGACTAATCTTTCAAAGGCCTAAAAACTTCCGACTGCCCCTGCAGTCCACACATTTGCTTTGGTCCTGCTGGCCCAGTCACTACATTCTCTACAGAATCCTCTACTCTGGTAGTTTGGCCCTCCTAAATATTCAAAAGGATTGGGGAGAAAAATGTGTGAGGCAACAGTATTACACCAGGTAGCAAAAGAGGTTTATTACCCATGAGGTTTGATCCTCTGGACAGTGAGCTGTGTTGGAGCTGGAATAGAGAATATCATCCTTGACTAAAACAGAGATTGCTCTTAGAATGAAAGAGAGGAACAGGTTCAGATGGATGTAGTTCCGAGTACAATGAAGTTTTCTAAGAAGAGATTTAAAAATAGGCATTTTAGATTTCAAGACAGAAAGCCTCTTGAACAGACTTTCAGTACTTCTGCTTCTGAATAGTGATATCAACCTTGAGCAAGCACCTACACTCTCTCCCTTGCATATTGTCAGTGCTGCCTTGCTGTTCTCTTTTATTACTGCTTTCTGTGCAAAATACCCAAATAAAGGATCTCTGACTCCTTTTCAGTACCACAGGCCAAAAGATCCCATTTAGCCCACACTTCACTGCAATCTTTTTCTTGCAGATAGAATATTGACTGTGTTTCAGACATGCTTTCACTTGTTATTTTCTTGTTTAGTTCCTAATTTAATTCCTTTAATTCCTGCATCTTTTCTACATAATGGCTTTTCATCCTATGATGTGAATACACATGAGGACAATTGAAACATCCTTGCAAAACATCAGATTGTCTATCTTTTCTGTCCAGTGCGATGATATAAAAATCCTCTTCTTTTGTCTAGTAGCCTTGTGAAAGCCTGATGAACAAATGAGGAATTTACTATTCCAAGGGAACGAGAGTGTTCAGGAGAAGCGATTTAGCATTTGAAGGTCTTTCAAGTTAAAACACATTCCCTTCAAAATCTCCCCATTTAACATAGATATGTCATAGCAAATTCCCAGAAAACATATTGCTACGATGATTTTTTGGGGATCAAAACCAGCACCTTGAACTGTACCTGAAAATAAGTCAGAAGCCCAGGCATTTCACTGAGTATGATAGCAAATGATTGAATTAGGGTGCACTAAGATGTTATGTCTAGTTGTGTTCTGTGTAGAAGTAGTCCACATGTGTAGATTTGTACAGAGAAACACTGAATAATCCATCTGAAAATACAAAGCAAGGCTAATTACAGTGAGTTTAGCATTTCTAGCCAAGGAACCCTAGGAGACAGAAAAATAACAGCTCCATTTTGGTAGCCTCCTCTTTACTAAGGACGGAATACCAGCATGAAACTTATTTCTGTCGTTATGAGTGCCTTCCCTGAACCAGGTTCTGTGAAAAAACAGAGGTATCACTATTATGTTACATGGCATTATATGATTCTATGTAACTCAGAGATACAATTCAAAGAGGAATGGAAGCCAAATATTTTTCCTGAGCAATTAATTTAGAATTTAATATCTTGTCACATTCAGTAGTTGAAATAATAAGAGTTTAACCTATAAAAGGCTGTCATATAAACACTTTGGAGGTATTGGACAAGAAGGTCTTTCTATTCAGGTTATGTATTATGATAAACATTGCTCTTTAACTGTTAACCTTATAATTTTATAAGACTCAGTCATGATAGAAAACTATAAACATGAATGTTTATAGACAACTGATGTACATGAGAGCAAGAATCTCACAGACATGATGGAGATCAATATTTTTCTCTTTGCTAAAATACACCTGTGAAATAAACTGACATGTTCTTTTGGAAGGCTTTATCATATAAGGCTATATAATATATACTATATATAAAACTATATAAACTTACGCAGTTCCCAAAGGAACTATAGTAAGAGCTATATGGTAAATAACACTTTACTGATATGTAGAAATACGATGTTCAGTTTGTTTCCATCTGAGTTAGAACAAAACAGCATGTTTTACTATACCTCCAAAAAATATTTGTTGTATTTTGATTTCTATTTTTAATAAACTGTCCAATACCTTAGAACTTAGACATTCAAAATCAAGAAATAAACTTCAATTTTAAGAAGAGGAATGCAGTTTCTTTTGATTAAATCAAAATTGTTACTTTTAACGTCTATATATAAAGTTTGAAGAAATCAGGATGTACCTTGCATTTGATAAATGGGGAACCTCCAAAAAATTGCCAAAAGGTTTCCAATATTTTTAAAATTAATTAGTAATATATAATTTAATATATATTAAATAATTTATAAGTATTTAATTTTAAGTATATAGAGTATTGTGTGGGGAGTGACACTAGGGCAACTTGAAAAAATGCTGTCACCATGTTCTAACAAGATATTTTCAGACATTCATGTTCTATGTCTTCATTCTATTATTAAAAGATTATCCAGATACAACACACTTTTCCTTTTCCAATGCTTCTAAATCTTTTACAGATACTAATAATGTGAATTCATCCTATGCTTCTGTAAAGATTTAAATCAAGTACAGTAACTATGACCTCTAGAAGGAAAGAAAAAGAGAATCTTGCAAAGGTATGGAAACCTTCAGAGACATCTTTCCTCTCCCAATCCAATAGTTCTGTGTCTAGTGTTCTTGTAGCTGGTACTGTAAACTACTATGAAGCCCTGTGGTGGTATCCATTCTGCCAGATGGCATATGACAATACATAATGGACCATAGGGTCCATTAGTATAAGTAAGAGTTGCCACATTTTTCTCATGAATACAGTCCCCACAAGTGAAACTAAAATTCACTTTATCATAAAACAGCACTGAAGAAAATCAGAACTAAATAAAATATAAAGTGCCCATATACAAATCCAGCAAGGCACAGTTTCAATAATCTCTTGTTTTACTGGCATCCAGCGTTCGTATCTTAATTCTGCTGGATAAAGTCAGAATATTCACTTCTCTACTGCTTTCTTAACTTTCAATTTTTAATACACTACCTAACTACCAAAAACTCCCTCAGTTTCATTTAAAGATCTTTAAAATCTTTGCTCTCCTCTTTCAACACAACAGGATGAAAGGGTGATGGCTACATTCAAAGGAGAGTGTATTTGAGGGGTGAATGAGTGATCTTTACAAACAGAATATTGGTATTGTCTACAAAAAAAATGGGGACTTTTCAGGGCAAACTCTACTCAGAAGAGGAGGTGGTACCAACTAAACAGGGAAAATTTAAACCTTGTAGGCACATCCCTATTTTCCAAACTTAAAAATGAACAAAGTGTACAGGAGGCCCTATAGCTTGTCAGAGACATACACACAGCATTTTGTGTTCACTTGTACTCTTCACATCTTACAATTGCTTCAGATCTAATTGTCAAAGTAACTGTTTCCTTGTTACCTGCTTGGGAAACTAAATTTTGCCCGGGGTACTTGAAAAGCAATATGGAGTCCTAATTTAGCTTACTATGTGAGGAGGCTAATGCCCTAAATTCCATGTATAGGTAACAGAAAAATAGTCTCCCTTTCAGAGGGAGACTTGGAAGACCTTGTAATCTCTCATAGGAAAGTATGTCTTTCTTCCCACTCAACAGAGGGATTGTGGAGATTGACCTCTTAACTTGGGTATTTAATTTGTGTCTAAAGTCACAAAACTTGAGTACACCCCTGAAACTTTCAATCTACTTTTTGTACAATTATTAAGCATACATTTTGTATTCAGTGACCCTCTCAGAGGTTTACAGAATAAGTCACAGGAACTACTCATCATGCTCCGACAAAAAACATGCAGTTCCTTACTACTCCTTGTATTTACATGCACATCTTCCGTAGCAAACCCAGATGTTGCACTCTCTTGATTTTCTTACTACCTGATGGAGAGTGGGACAGGAAAATTGTGTGAGGATTTTGTTGGAGAATACATTGGATATTCTATTGGAGAGGCAGAAGTGAAATATAAAGGCATGATGTTGGAGGCAGTAAGAACTATGATACTAACAACATAATTTTGCCCTTTCTTTTAGCAGTTGGAGCCTGCTCAGTCTCAGGTACCTACTGGTACCTGAGACATCAGAGGATAACAGTGGCATTCTCGGCACTGTTTATGCAGAACTTTGCACATCTAACACTTTCCTTCAACAGAATCATCCAAACCACTACATCCCCACTCAGACAAATTGGTGATTACCAATCACCATCCACTTGTCTAATGTTAAGACCAGCTGCCTACTTATATGCAAGAACAATTCAAGGTGTTGATTTTGATACTCAAGTCAAAAATGATTTATTTAATCCATTATTATTCTTTTTCATATAGATTGCAATGTCTGTAAAATTATAAAGTACTTTTAAATTTTTTATTTGACTAATGCTAGCAAAAATCATTGTCGCTACATCACTGCCAACTATTTAATTGAGCTAAGTATGAACCCAAAGCATTTTCCAAATATCTGTATCTAATTTTCCAATTTTCCAAATAACAGACAGCTGTTAACAGTGTTTATCATTGTTCTTATTTACTCATGAAAAATACCTACCTGAAGAGGCAAAGAATTATACTTCCTGTTGTAAGAGCAATCAGAGATACACTGTGTCCAAGGGTATAAATTGCTTTCACCCTTACATAGAAGTTGACCTGCACAGAAAAATATATATGCAGAAACCACTTACTGCTATGTAAAAATGACTATACAATGATATCATTTTCTACTAAATCTGAAGACTGAAAACCATACATCACATTATTTTCATCCCCTGGGCTACACGACATGAGGAGAAAGTGTAATTTTTTTACTCTGGTACATTTTTTTGCATTCCAACATCTCAAGCCAATTGACCTTAGTCGAAAATACAGCCTCTGAATCTTGAAAGTTAAACATACAAGCTGATACAATTTCAGCTGGTTATTCCATGTCAATAAGGTCCAAGTACGAGATTCATAAACTTCCATAAATACTATCAAATTGGGAGGAATGAAACACCATTTGAAAGAATTATCTCTGAAAGCGATAATCTGAGTCCTATTCTGTGTACTCTAACTCATTTATGTATCAGTTTAAGTATAAAGACATGTGTAAGTCCTTTTAATTTCCTCTTCCACTTTATTAAATTTTGACCCAAACAACCTCTTATCTCTTTAGTAAACATTTTTTAAAAGTTTGCAAAGTCATGTTTTCCACAATGAAAAAGCAGATTCAAGAACACAGTCTGTTCATTAACTGCAGTTATCTGTAAATTTACCAGTCACATATTACGACATTAAATCATATTCCGAATGAGAACATCAAGAAAAATCACGCTAAATAATGTGAGAATCAAGCTCCTTCTTGAGTTATGCGTACAATGAAATCATTAGACTGAAATTACTTTCATGGAAGCTAGATAAAATATTAAAGCTGTAGACTTATTTACTATTTTATGGAATTAATGGGCAAGTTTTTAAGAGCAGTGCAGAATGTGCCGTGTTATGCACACAGAATTTCAAAATTTTGATCAGGTGTAATTTCTGTCTCCTACTATCCAATTTATGCACTTATTCATTCACCTCTTCCACCTCTCTCTACTTGGCACACTTCAACTTGCCCTTTCATTCCTTGATAGAGTGGTAGAATTACACTCCCCAATTCTGTCAATTTTTTGACAGCTCTGAAAGCAATGCCTAGAAATAGCATTTCAGAGCATCCCTATGCTTCTTTAACCAGTGTTATGTCATAGCAAAAGGAATACCAGTCAGTTCCCAGGCAATTTTCTGGGAAATGAGTGACAAACCGTTTCTTAGCATCAATTACAACTGTCCATAATAGGCTTCTTCATGATGCCAGAAAAACTGCAAACATATTGGACATGTCTTTTCATTCAGCCTGACCTCCTGGAAGAAGGCACTGCTTCATACTGAATGGCTTAGCACCTCAGCAGCCTCGTGTACCTATGCACTTGTATTCTGAGAGAAAGGGAATTTTATTTCCTTACATCTGGAGTTTCAAATAAAGCAGCCTCTGCAAAACTTTTGACTAATGCACAGCAGTTCTACAATAGGTTTATTAGTTGTCATCTTGTTGGCATTTGCAGGCCACATTAAAGGCCTTTCTACCAAATATACAAATATAAATTTGAAGGGCCTCTTAATCAAAAATTCTTAATACTCACCATGTAAATACTGTATTTGAGGGAAATAAATGCCATTTGCAAAATAAGTTGCTACAATAGATCTTTTTGGATTAAATACTGAGTGTAAGCTTTCTTTTTCACTTTCACAGAAAAACCTAATTAGCAGAGCAGCTTAACAAAGAGCATTACTGAGTAGCTTAACAAATCCTGACACAGATACAGTAACCCCTGGATTCTGATTGTCTGTATTTGTTAACAGCCCTTGTATGCAAACCAGGAGCTCTCATGTCAACTGCGTCCTGATCTTTCACAGTTCCTGGCAGAACTGACTTCCTCCCTCCCAAGAATCATCTGAGATTGGAATCCGTTCAGGTTTCTCATTATGTTATAGAACCTTAAAGCAGCTGTACAGTCTGTCTCTGCTACTGAGTGGCTAAGATGTGATCGGACTTAGTTATAAGATCTGCTCCACAGAAAGAGTCTTAGGTTTGCCTGATTAAGCAGAAATAACTCCAACACAGCCAGCACATGCAAACTCCTGCATTAGGTATTAACAAATAACCAAACTGACCAAACTATGCTTTTCTGCAACACACATATGGTCTCTTTATTCCAGACTTAAGACTACCTCCCATCACCTGCCCATTGGATATCCTCATTTTACTTCTCTCAAAACTCTCTTGTGTTCACTTTCTGTTGACATTTGTCATGAACCTTGTTTTTGGTAGATCTTGTAAAGAACTCTGCACACAGATGATATGCAGTTAAGTATTAGCAAGTTGGCGTTCTAGAAACATCATTATTTTCACGTGGGGATGCATAGAAAAATTAAATGATCAAAATAAGTTTGCTTACAATAAAGTCATAATAGAATTATAAGAATATTATAAGAATTATTAGAAGAAAATTTTAAAATAGCTATTTTGTTTATGTAGCTCTGTTGCTAGTGACAACCTATCCCGCATTTTCAAGAGAAATCAATCCAGCAACCACAAGAAATAATTTAAACTTGCACATTTTCTTTCAACAAGAGAAGGCAGCTATTCTTAAACATGTTTGACATTTTTGAGAACTCATTACTCAAGTACTTGGCTTCTACCTGATACTGAATATAGCATTAATTTCTCAAAAGTGAGTCATAACATCCTTTATTACTAATTCACACAACTGGTTTTTGTATTCACTGCTTGGAGTGGATTTCAAAAACTTTGTTGTGCGTATGAAAAAATATCTTCTCATTCTGTATGACTTATCCAGGTTTTACAGCATATACAAACCTATTGCACATATTATTAACACATTTAATGATGCAATTAAATTTAATAACCTCTATCAGCTCCGTGTCCATAACAGTTAATGTCTTAATGTTTTAAATCACAATCAGTCAAAAGTACCCATTTCATTGATCAGCAAAAAGTACTTCTATTCATGAACACTCATCTTCTCCATTCAGATACCTAAAGGAAACTCAAATACAGATTAACCATATTCTAGTTAAAAACAGCTAAGCAATAAGAAACCCAGCATTAAAATGTCTTTTTTTGGGTGGCCAAACTAATGAAAGTACAGCTACCAACTCAGTGTACTGAGATGAACATGCTGGGTCAAACACTAGTAGATTTCAGACCTGTACATGGAACGAGAAGAGCTTTTCTTGCAACCGTGGATGATAATTTGTTACCAATTGAGAGAGGACAGAGTTCTGTTCTCATCCTGTAACCTGTTCCCACCTGCAACATGTGACATGATCGTCTGGTTTACCCCATCTTTTTGACTTCCTTCTGCAGCCACAGATTCAGATTGCAGAATCAAGATTTGAGAAAATGCAGTCAAAAGAAACATTCAGCTTCAGGATACATCTCCATTTGCTAAGCACAACTCCACTGGCCGAACAGACTGTCCTTGCTTGCCTATATGTAGTCATCTACTACCATGGGATGCCTTAGACATCCGTATGGCAGAGGTGGCAAAGGACCTCTGTACTGGAATGGCAGTGTCACATCAAAAAGCACTGGATACCTATGTTCAGGCAACGACATCAAGTGTTTCTCCATACAAGAGATCAGGCACTTCCCAAGCAAAGATTAAGACAAAAAAAAGATTAAAAGATTAAAAAAAAAAAAAAAAAGTATGTAAACAAGAACGATTGGAAAGTATGGCTGTGGATTGTGCTTCTATGGACCAAACTGTAAGACCCAGAAAACTGTCCCTGCACCTGCTCTCATGTTCTGAATATGGACTATTCAGTTCCCACGAGATAAGAAAACCTGTCATGTATGGTGAAATGTTTCACTTTTGGCTTCTATTCTGAATGGATAAGAAAAATCTGCTGTCTTCTGATCACATTTTCCGATGTTCATTATTCCTGAAACAGTGCTGTATTACCATATGGTTCTTGTTTATGCATTGTATTTCCTAGAGTGTTAATAGATCTTTGAAAGGTCCTCTATACCAGATGCAGATAGAGAGATTGTATATTCTTCTTTTTTTTTTTTGTCTTGACTTAGAGTTATTTGTTTAGGAAATATGTAAATTGACTGGTGCCAAGTATATTAAATTTATAGCCATGTTTAGTCTGCACCATCTTTGTTCACTTTTTCTGCATCAATCTAATGAGCTATGGTCACTACAGGTGCTATGCGCTATGAATGTTCTATACCAGAAGTATTATTAGAAAACTGCACCTGGATCAATGTACATGCTGCTTGACTTTGTGTCAAGAACAATTTGAACTCAGTATGTCTCTTACTTTCCCTTTCCTTGGAATTGGGTGGGATTCCATAGCATTGAGTAAAAACACTGTGAAACGTATCTGTTTTACATAATTAGGTTGAGGGTTTTTTTTTTTCTTCCCCTCCTCCATTTTGGGGGAAAAGAATTTTGAATACATCTGTGAAGTTCATTTTAGGATAAGCCGTTTCACTTTCTTGGCACTTTGAATGCCAAGGAATGTAAAGTTCCCATTTACTTCCTCCAAATAAATTAGAATGAAGTGAACAAAGTGCAAGACAACACAGTAAAGCAGAAGACGCTGTAAAAGCCACTGAGTTTTGTAGGTGTGGGTTCACCTGGGCCAGTTATCTAGATAGTCTTTATTACCAATGAAAAGGAGCAGACAGACAGTGATCTTAAGTGTCATCCTAAGTGACTCTTAGGACATCCATCTAAAATAACTCAGAATGATAATGCAGGTGCTCTCTCGATTTAACACAAAGTAGATGATATGTACTTATGTTATACAATAAGAATCTGCACAAAGATCCTCTCCACTGCTCTGGTCAGTTTTCCATTACCATGGATTTAGCATATCTTAAGTCTGTTTTCTTAGTAATAACAACACACACACACAAACACACACACACACACAAATCTTTCTAAATCTTTCAAATAGCTACTGATCATCAGTCAAAACAAATGAGGTAAGACTCATTTTGCTTTATACATATAATGGTGGGATATAATCCTTCAAAAAGGTAGCAGCTCAACAGAACTAGTAATTTCATCTCCCAAAAGTGAGGGAGTTAATGGAAGAGAATAGACTCCTTCAGGCCATGATTCATCTGATTCATTGTGCTTGTGGTGACTCAAAGACATCAGAACAAGATGAATTGCACCCAGGCTCCAAAGAACAGACCTCCTTCACCCGTATGGAGGGGACCGCTTCTTGGCTTAAATGCAGATATGTACAGTGCACAGTATAATCAGATGAAGCTCAGCAGGGTTTAAGCCAGTCATATGAAAGCAAGTTTTTTGAGTTTACTGATCAGATAATCTGTTCTGTGAAGCCATCGTATTATTATTGGTTATTACACATAAATCTGATGATGCTAGTATGTAACATAATGCGTACGTATCTAAAAGTACTACTCAAAAAAGAAAGCAATAATGTTTAGTACAAGTAAATTACTGGGAAGTGAGGGAGTAAATGCCCCAAACTTTTGGCATGAAATGTAGTGAAAGATCAGGTGTCATAAGCCTGATTTAGAGGCTGACTGAACTATGCTTTGAATATTGTTTTCTCACATAAATATACATATTACAGGTTTGAATCTTCACTATGTCAGTCTTACAACTTAAACGGTCGTTAATACACATATACAGCTGCATGTATGCAGATTATGTATATAGCTCTCTATAGGTTTAATAAACCTAATATGAAATTAAAGAGAATTTAATCTCATTAAATCAAATTAAAGAAAATTTTCAGCAATTCAACTAAGTTCAAAACCACAGAGTTAAAGTGAAGAAAATTCTCGAGTGGCCAGAGTTTATGAGCCTCATTCTTTTAAATGTATTTCTTCTGCTGCAATTCACATGTGTTCAATATGAGACACTGATGAGAAGAGTTGCCATCAACACTGGGTCTACAATTTCATTATGACAACAGCTACAGTTCTAGATGCTGAAATTGCAGGTGTTACTTCTGATCAAAATGTCCTGTGCTTTTTCTTAGGGGCTATTTTGAGGAAGTTAGTGCTGCAGAACGACTTGATTGCATGTTGAAGAAAACCTAGACATCCACTTCAAATTTGCCGTTTCTTAATTGTACCCTCACATTACATCTATTATAAGAAAAAAAAAAAAGATAAAAACTGCAAGACTAAAAAGCATTTTTCTAACCATTCTTATCTTATAATCTGTCTTATCTTTCTACATCCCCATATAATTTGCCTTTTGAATTCTGCCCTTTATCTCCTGAGAAGGAAATCAACACACAGCAAAGTAGATGAATAAAGAAAAATGTCATGAAAGTATTTTTTTTACCTAATGGCCTTTGTCAGCTAGGAATAATGTGCTAACTGCTCACTGTACCAATAAGGCATGGAGTTTGCACTGAGCTGCACATAATAACACCTACGCGATTTTTGGAGTGCTTATATATAATTCACAGCCCCTCAGCACCCATATAAAGTGCAAAGATTACAGTGAATGGTCCTGAAATCCCCCAAAAGAAAAAGAGGATTTGCACTAGCAACATCCTTTGCTCCAGTTCTCTCCTGGTCTGGCTATTAACAGCTTGCAACTGAGATGATTCAAGTCCTTCTAGGAGTCTGCTCTATAGCACTGGTAGGAAATACAGGAGCCATCATATTTACATTCTCCCAAGAGTCATGCCTACCATATGTACTCTGTATGTCACCTCTAGAAGTAGATGAAACTATACTAACTATATTCACTGCATTTGAAAATTCAAGATTCTCCTTCTTGTCGGTTTTTGAAGGCATCAACTTGAGAACTGGATGACCGTGTAACACCAACAGTAGCTACAGAGGTTCTTTTTATAAAGTGAACTCAGCTACATAAAGTTACACAAATTGCTGCAGTTTCTAAACAAACTTGCATATAAGGTGTCAACATTACAGAACTGAAAAAATAACTTTGAATATTCTTCCATCATGGTGTGTACTGTGGTGTAAAGAAAGTAATTGCGGTTCAAAACATCTGGTTGAATAGAACAAGTCCGAAAAAGAAAGAAGAGGCAAACTAATTTTTATGTCTCCGCACAATCATGAAAAATCTGTTTAGAATTGATTTCAGAAAAACTCCTTTGGTTGAATCTTTTGAAACAGGGCCCACCTAATTTGTAGCTGATTTCAGATTTTTAAATTAATAAAAAAAGAAAAAAACCCTCAAACCCTGCACGAATTTTCAAATAAAGCCACAGTTGTCCAGTCACACTAAGGTAACAATGCCCTTGATTTAGCCTTCAGCTACATACTCTGAGCTTGAGAGCAACTGTCAGGGAGGGTGGATATGAAACAACTTCGTCATTTCTAGCCACTAGGCAGAAAAAAGAGATTCTTCCTCCAGCAAAACACATTATTTAAAATAATGTTTCTGCACACATGCACCACCCCTACAACAAATAATCAGACTAAAATAAAACCAGGAATCCTATGTGCTCTTATTCTAGTGCAGTAGATTGCAGTGTCAATAGGACTGAATTTATCTGCTGGCCATTCATCTGACAAGGGACATTCACAAGTTAGTTACACAGAAGAATGAGTGTGAAGGCATATGTAGCTAATCAGCCAAGAGTGCTTTAACATTACCTGAACACTGACCTTGATCATTTTGTTCAAAATACAAGCAAGTAAAATTAATTACGCAGTAGATTTTTTTTTTTAATCATATTACATCCTGGCACAAAGAGTACACATATTTTTTATTGTACTGCATTTGGAAATGTGACTAAAGAGCTCGTTTTGATCATTCTACTAGTCTTACATTATAACGCTCAGAGATTTTCTACTGAGAACTTTAACCTTCTTTTCAAGCTGTTGAAAAGCTAAAGACCAATACATTTTGAAGCTGTTACTCTAAAAATTATAACTAAATTCTGGTGTGATTTTCAGAGATGAACAAATAATGCAGATGATTAACAGGAGGTGTTTCACTAAACTCCTTTTTCAATGGAGATGCACACAGTTACTTAGATTTCCTATATGAGGACATGAGGATATTCCTATATGAAGAGTGTCTTAAGTTTGCCATTAAGATCTATATAACTCCTAATGACTCATTGCCCTAAATTGCCAAAGTACATTCTCTGCAATTCTAAAAAGATGTATTTATAAAATATTTAAAAGAAAAGACATAAGATTAAAATCTGCATTATATTCACCATGGGAACCCAAGGGAAAGAAATTATTTCTGACTAATAGTGTCTTAATCACAGCTATTAAATGTTTATCACTACTCTGTATTTTATAGAGTACCTTCTAGAAACAGGCTCTTCAGATTGTATCAATGCAAAATAAACATCCAAATCCATACCAAATTTGACAGCACATCAAAATCAATCCCTTTTAGGCAAGTGATTTATTTTGGCCTACCTTACTTTCTATTTGATATTCTGTATGAACCATAATCAGCCAATTTCCAATTTAAATTAAGCCTTAAACTTCCAAATATGATTGAAAAAACAATAGGATTGCCAGGAGTAAAATGACTGCAAGTGATCAAAACAATTTAATTCAACGTGATACATACACTAAAAAACATTTAGTAACACAGAATAAAGGCTGAATTCCTTTGAGATTTTCTAACTGTACTGAAAGCATGTACTGATTAAAGTCATGCATATGAAATGCATCAAAACTTTCTGAAAGTCTAACGAAAACAGTATTTTTGCAACTGAAGTAAGAATAGTTGCCCTCTAAAATACTCACTTCATTATTTGAGCAATACTGGCTCCAAAACTGAAATTCTACAATTTGCTTCCAATTTTTGAGGAAAATACTCAAAATATCATCACAAAATAAATCTCAACATCTGATTAGGTACTAACAAAAAAATCAATCCCTTAGGTTTTTCAGAGTAATTTCATGGAAAGGTTTACAGATTCTTTAACCTAAATCTACATTCTAAAGATCTACAGCATTACTTTTTATTTACAACTACCTAATTTTGATGGGCTTTAAATGACTACAAAAAACTGCATATAAAAATAAGAAGGATTAGCACATGCTTGTGTCATTAGTATTATCTTGATCTTCCCTTTTTTGGAAGATCTATTCCAATGCCCACTTGTGATTTGTCTTCTTAGAAGGGCCATCTTTTCCTGCTAGCGTTCCTTTTAACATTAATTTAGTGTTGTGTTTACTAAGCTCAGCAGACAGAAGTCTTCTGCTTATTTACAGAACAGACGGCGCAGAAGCTTGTGAGGCAAAGTTGACCGTGTTACCCAGCTGATCTCTCAACCTCAACCTTGGTTTGGAAGGACCTCTAGGGGTGAGTGGGTAATTCAGTGCTGGAAGGACGTTTGAGCCAGGCTAAGTCTATCCTTGTGTGTGAACATTCTCAGTGGGCGCAGAAAATGCGCAGAGTCTGTGGATACTCCACAACTGCAAATTAAATTCCTGCTTTGCTTTACAAGAGAATAACAGCTTATACTCAGTCCTTCTCACTTGAGGTCCATGGAAGAAGAGCTTGTATTTATTTTACAGAATATTGGTCTCTTAATCATATCTTGTGGAAAAAGTAATGACCAAAAAAAGCAGAAAGTAATGTAAACAAATACAGCATGACTCACAGGCACACAAGAAATGCATTGGTAGACAGCAGCCCTGTGTTACATTTTCTTGAGAGGGAAAGATTCAATTTAGACTCAGGACAAACAATCCATTAGTCTAGGAAAATGACCTACTTCACAGCAGTAACACATCTATTTTCTAAAAACTGTTATGGACATTCATTTGTCTCAGCCACTGCTGATCTCACTGACTTGATCCACTAGTCTTGGGTAGGTCGTGCAGTAGCAAACCCAGGATGTTTGCTCTGCTGCTGGCCTAGAGTGGATGCTTCAGGAAATTGGTCAAATAGGAGCATACTTCTTCCATAGACGTTGCTTCTACTTATGCACAAGTTGTGTGGGTATTATCATGTCCTTCATAGCCCTGAGAATCTTTTTCTCTGTTACTTTGTCTTTCTATGACTCTATGTATTCAAATGACATAGCCACATATATATCACATACGATTCATACATAATGTTTTCTTTAGGTGATCTGATAAACCTGCTGCTAATCCATGCTAACATTAACGCTGTATTAACTGATTCAGACATAATTTTAAATAAAAATGGTCATAATCCAGTCCTTAACCTTTACCAGGTATATTACATATATTGGTGATACCGACAGAGAGTCAAATACAGTCTGAGGTAAACTAGGTCTCAGGAGGTTTAGCTTAGTTAACATATCTTAGCATATTTTTTCTAGCATGGTCAAATCCAGTTACTTATTTTGCCACTGTGGTGCACAAACTCAATAGAAAGGAAAAAGAGACAGATCTCATTTGAGTTCTTGGGATGACATCTACAACTTAATCTGCTAGGCTCCTGAAGCTTAGTGGTAACTAATTTACCTACAGGAAAAAGTTTGGACGTATGGAACAAAGATTTAAACATATACTTTGATGTGACAGCAACATACAGGTTTTGTTTATGCTGATTTAAGCTCCAATCCTGTAGTTGAATGCATTTTTTACCATGCACTGGCCATGAAAGCCACAGACTTGCTCAGGAGATTGTGCTAGCACTTCTCACAATAAGGAAAAATATTTATTCAGGCAATATAAGATTTATAAAGTGGTTCCCTACAACTGCAAAGAGAAGCTCCAGGGAATACGAATGGAAGTTTCAATACAACACAAAGCCATTTGATTTAAGGATGCTATATCAGAAAATTACAGTTGATTTCAAAATATGAAGCCAACAACTTCCTTTAATAGAAGCTGCTAGTTATACCATTAGACACAAAATACAGATGTAATGGTTAAACCTTGAGTAAAGTCAGTACAAACTGTTGACGCAGATAAGTTTATTGATACCTTCATGACTCAGTGAACTTTGAAGAGAAACAATGGATGACCTGCTTATGATATCTTCATCAACCTAAAAAATTAGTGTCTACTAATGAATTACTGTTTCAATCTTTACTGATCAATCTCTTCCTATCACTTAAGCCTTCTCTGGAATATTCAAAACTGCTTACACATCATCCTCATCCTCACATCCTAGGATTATGTTCAAAAATATTTTGTATTCAAGTAGTTTAGAATACCTTAAGATAATTTATTTTGAGATACTGTCACTGAGCACTAAGACAGACACAAATCCAAAAAAATATTTTCCTTCTCTCTATCACTTGGCTGAGGCAGAGCTTCAAATACCCCGAAATCTCATAACAGAATCATACTTGTATTTTTTTTTAATATTTCTCATAACATCACATGATATCTTGATTTGCTTTTTGGATTTAATTGCTATACAAAAGCTTTAACTTTTTTTTAGTGATATTCTTTAACTACAATAAAAAAAGGAAGAATACTGTTAAAAATAGTATTTTCACAGGAACAATTATGTTCTGAAAAGCCAGCACTATCATACTGAATTTTCTTTCTAACTTGTCAGTTTTAAAGTCAGAAAAGGTTATTGCTATGGCTATGCCTGCTGAAATAATTAGTTTATGATCTTTAGGCAAAGAATATTCTCTGAGCAGTAACACCCATACTCTAGAATAAAGAGCATAAGGGTCTCAAATCAAGTTGCTTTAATTGATCAGTGCTTGCATTTCCACTCTCCCCATGAGCAAGATGCATTTATATCATAGTCTATCAATGTTCAATATCTATAATACTTCTGCTTTGTATACTGGTTACATATCATTATTTTACTTTCTGCTTTCCACATCTGCCTTCCAAGTTTTATCCTAACTGTTTTACTATTTGCTGTTTTTCAGGCTTATTCAAATCTCACTGCTACTCCCCATTTCCAGAATCTCATTCCTGCTATTCCTGCAAATATAATCAACTGGCATTTCATTCTCCTCCTCCAAATTAATAATGTATATGTCAAATAAGAACAGTTTTTCTATTATTCTAGTTCTATCATCCGTCAGACATGTACATCCCCTTACCTGAAATATTATATTTTTTTTTAAGGCTTGCTCCACTTTTATTCCCTGTGACAATGCGTGGGTAGAATGCCAGTGTATTAAAGGGACTCTCTCAAACAGTGCTGTTTTCATTTTCTCCAGCAGTCAGATCATAGCAATGTTTTGGAATGCGTCTGAGAGAAGAATGGGAAAATTCTAACCTTTTCTTTATCATCATTTTTCAAGTACAGTAATGGTTAGGCTTCTAAACACATAAAAAAAATCGCTATTTATGATCAAGGTCTTCATAAAATATTTATTTATAAATAAGCTGACTACAAATTTATTATATTATGAAATTTGCAACTGCTACTATAATCACTAACTGTTAACAAGCCTAAATGAGCCTAAGCAGAATTGCACCAATTATAGCTTCCTAAATAAGCTCTCTCTGTATTATAATATATACCCAAATAAACTCAAACACACACATGGAGCCGTTCTCTTTCTCTTCATAACTACATATAATCTACAGTCTATGCACTACTTAGAGAGAATCACATTTTTCACACTTAGTGAACTACACACTTAGAGTGGCTCTGTGTTAAATACAAACTTGGTTACACAACTTGGAAAAAGCATGCTAGAAGATGAAAACCTATCACTATCTTACTGTTTTTGCCAATATCCATCACATTCCTTTGTGAACAGGTTTCTACCACTAGAAAACATGTTTTAGTTCCTGACCTTGCTTGGTTCCTGGTTGGTTTTGAATAATGGTTAATGGAGAAGTCTCTACCACAACCCATAAGTAAAATACATCTTTAATAAACAGCAGGTAGGTTAAAACAGCTGAGAAAAGCTTTTAGAGGGAGACAGCAAGAACAGCACGTCTCAGCTGGAATGTTACTCCGTCTCTGAGGCCAGCACCATTCTGCCAGAGCTACTCCACACATACCACAAATCAGAAAAAGCCCAGCCAGCCAAATATCTTTATTCATGGGAGAACTTCATCATCTTCATGAAAATGAGAGTTTTACTGACACTGTGAACTCACATATATAAACAAACTCTTGCTCTGTGAGCCTCGGAAGAAAAAGTGGTAGAATGTAGATAAAACACATCATGGAAAAGGTGCTTCCTTCAAAAAAAGGATAAGAAAAATTTTTCAAACTAAACATATTCATTCTTCCATATGTATTAGATCTTGATAGTTTTTTGAACAATTTTTAATTGCTAACACAACTTGAAGTCCCTTATAAACCGTCAATACATACAACAACCTAAATTCCTTTTATTTTACTTATGACAAGTCAGATATACCAGCAGTCAAGTAGTACATGCATTAATGGAGTAAAACAATATTAGGATGTGCTACAATAAAAACACCTAGAAAAAACACAACATACAAAATATTTTGCACAAGTCCAGGAATGTTAGGAATGTAGATGCTTTGTTGCAATTCACAGTCACCAGTTTTGAACAGTTTCTGAACTTCACATTTTTGCTTTTATGTCATACGAGATTTGCAGTCAAAGTATATGGGCATCAATACTACCACAAAAGTCTACAGATTTACATTAATTCCAACAGAATAAAATGTGCATTATTTAGGAAAAAATAACATGTCTCACAACTCTTTCAAATACCAATATCTAAATGAACAGAAAAATGTTTTCCTACCTTATAGTCATCCTCATAGTCATTATATCCACAGGTGCTTAGGATGTCAGGAAAAATATCTGACCATCCATTACTCGTACAATTCTTGCTAATATTTCCTGCAAAGAAATATTTTAGAATTTAATTCAGAAAGACTCTAGGCTCCTGAGCAATGAATCTTTAGCCAAAACAACTTTGTCATGCTCTGAAAATATGTGTTAACATGCTGTACTTTCCAGCAGCTCTGCTAAGGCAACCCAGCTATTTCCCTTCATATGCACTTCATTCATATTATTTTGGCCTTTATTCCCAGCTCTGAGCTCTCTTTGCACTAAAGGAAAAAAAAAAAAAAAAATCAGAGCCATAATGGTGGGTTTGTGCTTTGGTAGAAGAGCTATTTCTGTCATATCTGAAAAGCCTGAAATATTTTACAGTTTTATCTAAATTACTCTGGATGGAGTCTATCAGCTCATTCTGTAAAGAGGATAATTTGTAGCTAAAGCAGTTAAATAGAAGAGCAATTTATCTGAGAGTTGTTCTAAGCTCTCAGTAAAGCTTTTCTGAGAAAGCATCACCAAATGATTGACTGAAGAGTTATTAAAGCTCTTTTGATATTGTGGTCATGAATTAATGCTGCAACAAATGTTGATATAGTTGGTAATGTACTTGAAAGGTCAACTTATGTGCTGGCTTGAAAAACAATGAAAAGGGTTTGGTGTGAGCTGGTTTGGTGGGCAGGACGGTCTTCTAAGGAAATCTAACATACAGGAATAAGGAAATCTAATCTCCATTTGAACATGGCCTAGAACCCACTCTTCAACTTTATGATAAAATAGTCTAAGGAAGAGACAGATCCTGCATTTCACAGCTTTTTAAAGAAACTGTGCCTGATAAGATACATGCACTCTAAACAGGAATTTGGACCATGACCTAAATGTGTAACGGATGGCCCTGATTCAGTGCCTAAGCTCTGGAAAAAGATGGAAGCACAATTCCTGCCTCTCATGCTCCCTATTCTTTTGGATCATTTTCCCCAGAGACTGTACTTGCAATTTGGTTTTGAATCACCCAGCCCATGTGCCTACTGCTAATGTAGGTACTGTAGCACCTTCAGTGAGCATGAATAGATGCACATTGAATCTCATCCTTTGAACCAATCTCTGGAACAACCGGCAGATAAAAGAAATTTGCAAGTACACTGAACAAATTTTGAACATTTTATTGACTTCAGAAAGTATTTTTTGGTTGGAACTAAGAAAAGAATTTGACTATTTTCTCAGCTTAGGTCACTCAGGCGAGATGGCAGCACTTCATGATTCTACTTCTTGCTGGAGTATTTTCTAATACTCATAGGTTGTGAAAAAAAGTCAATAGGAGAAAACTGAAGAGTTTAATGTCATAAAGACCACAAGGTCTTAAAATTATTAAAACTTATTCTTAAAATGTTAGAGCATTAGCAACTTCCCACTACCATTTTTTTATGCCCATGATGAATTCTTTAACAATGTAATGCTGTGGTTTGGAGTTTACCACTGGTAAATTTAAATATACTTGCTTTCTGTTTACCCAAGAATGACTTTTATGTGTCTCAAATCAGCTTTGACCAAGAATAACCCAAAGTGTTTGTACACACTCCAAACTAAAACCTTTATGACTTTTATCTTCCTCTTTGGTTACTGGAATATGCTAATTTTATAAAGTTTTCAGCTGAATGTTGTAAATATTCTATAAAGGACTGACTGACAAATGACCAACTGGTCCTAGGTTACAACTAGACCTTGACCTTAAACTACACTGTGTTCTCAGAAAGCAGAACCACTTCTGCGGTTTGATAAAGATATGACTTTTTTAAAGCCCATGTAAGCTATTTATACATTCTAAAGAGATGTCTGTAACATAATAATCTACCATTTTAATTATTTAATAGTAGAATACAGATCTTAAACTGTGAATAAACATTTCCAACATGTTACGCTAGCAAATATAAAGTCTGGTATTGTATTGTCCTGTTTAAATGTTTTCAATTTTTTATATTAAAGATTTTTTAAAACAATGATACTTTGGATACATTTTAAATGCTTACAAAAATAAAACTTAAAATAAAATACCTGGTTTGCCAGAGAAAAGGCTGAATACTTTTGGACACGGGACAGTAACAGTCTCTCCAATTTTGGCAGGACGCCAACAGGTGATATTATCCCAAATTCCAACGCATCCTAGAGCAAAAACAGTAGGAAAAGACTTGAAAGCTCAGTGTGGTCTTGATCACGTTACTGCACTGACCTTATATAGATCTGGCGGAAGCTGTAGATGAATAGTTTAAGAAAGAACAGACTCTTTAAAGAAAGTCATGAAGATGGTATTTTCTATGACAATGGTAAAGAAACCATAAAATTCTGTTCATCAACCAGCTACTTTTTAAGTGAGTTAACACACTTGTTTGCAAAATGTCTTATTACAACCATAGCATGGATCATATTAAGGAATTCATTTTTAGATAACAAAGATAACCAATGTTTATGAGCAACTCTTGAGCGTTAGTATGGACTATTCATACCAATTCCATATTAGCAATAATATTACAGGCAAACCTGATCCTAACTACTGGCTGTGTCCATGCTTTTTAAGCCTATAAAATGAGGTTCAAATGCAGTATTTTGCAAAATGATCATAAGACTTCTAAAGCCTGCTGTGGGCACTCGGATCTAATATACCCTATTTGTTTAAAGGTGTTGCATGCTTTCTAAGCTCAATAATTCCTTGTAAAAAGCTATGAGGACAAAGAAATAATATATCACCAGTTATCTCACAAAGAAACTGCATGCAAGATTCTGGATTTTTATGATTTCAAAACAGCAAATGACAATCTACAGTTCAAACCCATACTCATTTCAACTACCAGGTTCAGAAAGAATCTAAAGAAAAATACTTTATGCTTGTGAGACGACAGGAGGAACCTTTGTTCTGGTGCATCGCTAGAAACTCCAGAGCAGAATAACTGAGGTTTGAAGGATCCTTTGGTAGTCCCTGCTCAAAGACAGGCTAACTTCAAAGTTCAACTGGGATGGTCAGTGTCTTTTCCAGTCAAATTCTGAAAATCTCCGAAGATGGAGATACAACGTACAGTGTTTGAGTACTCTGTGAAGAATTTTATCTCACAAGAAATTAAGTTTTCCCTTGCTGTAGTTTGATTCTACTCCTTGTTATTCCTTTTATTATTTTCTGTATATCTACAAGATGAGTCTGGCTTCTGTCATCTCTTCTATATATAGGTAAGACAGCAATCAGATCACCATTCTTCTCCAAGCTGAGCAAGTCTAGTCTCCAGCTGATCCTTACATGTCATAGACTTCACTGTCACCTAGATGATTTCTTCAGGACTACCACCATTCAAACTATAACTTTCTGTACGGAGGAAACCAAAATTGGACACAGAATTTCACTGAAATGCACCCTCATATAGGCCAAATAGATGCAAATAATTACCTTCCCTGATCTACCAGTCACAGTCTTCTTAATTTAGCACAGCACATGGTAAGATTTTGGTGCACTAATCTCTGTGTTTCTAAAGCTGAACCAAAAGGAGTCAGACAAATTCCATGCGAAAAATGTCTCTTTCTTCCCAGGAGAGCCTGAAATTGTCGATTCTGCAGAATCAAGAGTATGAGTATTTGTATTTATTTCAAATTTACTTCAGTGAGCCCTTGCTGAGAGACTGTAACCTCTACTCTCAGTTACATTCTTCCAGTGATAATTCTGCTATAGATGTCACATAAAACTTCTCCACTAGCTCATCACTCCTAGGACACCTAGCACTCAGTCCTTCTGTATCTGCGTGTCATGGAAACGTCTTCCTCGTCACGGCAAACATGTCTGAGATGACATCAGTTGTACCTGTTCACCTTTTGAGGTAATTTGGAGTAAACCTGAGATACAAGGAAGCATTACTGTTTGTATACTCAGTCCTTCTACATCTATGTTTTCAAAGGTTCCATCTTTTCATTTCATTTTCTCTCCACTCACTTGATGAGGTCCAATCCTTTTGGTTTCTTCAGTAGTTCAGTCTCCTAGACACAGACTGCTAGCTCCTTCTTTAAGTCTTGCCTTAGAGGAAGGGAGCCAGGACTGGGAACAGAGTGGCATTCCTCTTTGCTGTGGCCCACATTCTGCTGCCACTGCCAATCACTTGGACTTTTCAATTGTTTTATCCCTATTCCTTGGATGAGTGTGTTTTAGAATCAACTAATGTGTTTTACCTGTGCTCTCTGTTTTTCTTTTTTGTCTTCTAATCCCTTGTGACCTTTCCTTCAGCTCTAGTAATGATATCTCTGAGGTTTTGTTGGCTTGGCCATCCATATCTAATTTAAAACACAGGACAACATCTGAGCTAGTACCCTTTGAAGTTAATGAAAGGTAACAGGCTTAGGTGTTTTCTGAACTGCAGTACTGGATTAAAATCAAGTCCTACCCTCTATGAAGCAAAATCAGGGTTTATGCAAAGTAAAAGAATGTTTATCTCAGCCAGTTCAGGTCATGTTTCCTTTCCAGTTGATTTTAGGCCAGAAACAACATCAATAACCTGACATACAAGTATTCAAAAAGACAAACTATTCTCTTCATCTGTCAGCACTCAGAAATGTAGTGACAAACTGAAAATCTCTTGGCTTCGATGGATGTGCAGGGTTAGCCAGCATAAATAAGTTCTGGAATACACAACTAGCATCTTGTAGGACTTCAGACCCTTTTAGTCCACGCTCATTTTCAGTAGCAACAAATGAAAGCTGAGATGCATCAGGAAATGTTCATGCACACCCATAAAAGCTGGTCACTTCCACAGGTTTCCCCTTCTGCTCAACATACTCCCTTTAAAGTAGGAGGTTTACTACAGTAACCTGCAGATGGTTCAGAAGTCTTTGAAAAATCTGCATGTCATTCTACTATACAGACTAGAATAGAATAGACTATTCTAATAGTCACTGAAAGACTACAGTGTGCTTCTGAAAACTGGTCTGGAGTTGAAAGCTGAAATGCTAGAGTTACTGAAAACTGTAACAGGTGCTAAAAGTACAACTATTAAAAAATACGAGAGCCCTTCCCAGGGTGCTCAGCTTACACCTTTCCTCATTTCCTCTCTTCCTATTACTTTTGATGATATTGCAGTAATATATCTTCTTCTTAAGAAAATGTATCCTTATGTAGAAATAGGATAAAAGCAACATTCTTATGAAAATTACATCCATTTTTCATCCCAACAATATATCTCTATGGTGCAGTCTGAGCTTAATCACACACAGTTGAAAACTAGCAGGATCCCATCTTGCACAACTGGAACCAGCTGTATTCCAGTGATCCCGGACGTTTATAACCCAGGTGGGATTCACAGAACTTCATATAACAATTCATCTCATCCTAAAATACACCTAAAACAGGGCAGATTAATTGCTCCTTGCAATTGCTTGTTTCTCTCCACTGACCAGAGGAGCCTACAGTGACTATAAGTATCTACATAAATACATACAGATATTCATATATCTGTATATGAATTATACACATTATATATTCATATATCATCTGTATACAGTTATCTATATATGTATCTAAATATAGATATAAATATATGTTATAAATGCCTGTACTGATGGAAAATGAAGGCGAGAAAAGTCCTATGCTAAATGTCTCTTTCTGCACACAGAATAATCTTGTTTGATCAATTGCTCCTGCTGCTTACTCACTACTACTCTCAGCTTAGTCATCAGTTCAGACAGTGCTGGGATTTCTGTCCATCCATCCCAGGAAAAGACTTTGGGCCATCTCATAAAATCCTTACATTTGCTCCTGTTCTCCAGAAGTTCTGCCTGCCTCCCATACACATACACCTTATTGCTCCTGTCTCTGGAGGAGATACTGAGCCATGTTTAGTCATTTCTCTTGGATAACTTTTTAAATTTATATACAAAAGTATAGTAATAGTAAAGTAATAGTTTTTAAATGTTGCTAAAAAATCCTACATTTTAAATAGAATTTTAATCCTCCAATCTTTAAGTAGCACCTGCTATTTTTCAGCATTTATCATGCTTGAAAATGAAAAAAAAGTTATTTATTGTCAGTACCAAGTATTCCTACTCTCACTCACACCTCTCTTTCTTGAATTTAATGTCTATATTTACATCCACTTTTAACAAATTCTCAAGCCTTGAATGCTTTTGCACTTTGACCTTGACGTATACACATAAATCCCAGATATACCCCAACATTTCGCGTGCATCACTACTGCTTTACTTCTCTTTACCTCTAGCTCTACCTATTAACAAAGTTATTAAAGGAGAAAAAAAAAAAAAAGGGGGTGGGGGGAAGGTTTCTTCATCCCAATTTATCCATGTTTAGAAGTCCTAGGTGTAATCTCGGACATAACCATCTCTTTTCAGTCTCTTAATTTGCATCCTTTATTTTCCTGGTGTTGCATTCCCACCATATCCAAGGAAACACTCTTCCCCTTGCTCACTGACTTGCTCAACAGCTTGACCCCTCCTCTGATCTTCTTCCCATGTAAACCAGTGCAGAGTATTGTTCACAACATCGTCTGGAGGAAGAGCAGGGATTATTTGAGTGATCTCTAATGCCTGTGATGCATTTGGAGATAAATCATAACAAAAGATAACAGAGCAGACTATAAAGTACATTGTGTTTCTCATTATTCAGTTTATTTAGGTATTGACACTAAATTCACTATCCTGCTCTCTGAGATCCATTCCTTGAGCAGCAATTTTTGCCTGCCTACATGGGTTTCTTCACCCATAAAACTGTCTAACAGTGGGTTAGTAGTGGAAAGGTTTCACATAAACGTCTTATCCGCACATTAACCACTAGGTGGCATCTTCCATTTGGCTTTAAAAAATGCCGATTAAAAGAGTTTATAACTTCTTAAACGAAGCATGAGCGATACACGAAAAGCAAAAAGGCCTTTGAAAACGAGCAAGGATGATCTCAAACGGTCCATGGTTTATTCTTCAAAGTAACCTCCGCTCTGCTCAGCAATGTCTTCCTGCAGGTCTGAAGAGTACAAGATGTGTACTCTAGGTTGTGTTAGGACTTGCCAACATCTACGGACTAAAATTCTCCCTGCGTTTTTACACAACTAACAAGAAAGAAGGCAGAGTAGGTAGAGAAATAAAAAGGCCATAATTTGAAAGAAAAGCAAATATACAGCAGAAGAGCTAGAATTGCTGATGGGAAGACGACCGTGACAATGCTGCTCTTCCAAGCTATGTTGCTACATTTTCCATCTCTTTTTGCTGGGGCGGTGAGTGCACTAATAGATGTTATTGTCCCTGCTCAGCCTCACCAGGCAGGGCCACTGCACACCCAACCATTGCCATGGGACCATTTAAGCTCAGGCCTTCAGCTACATTTCAGGTGCCTCTTCGTCCTGCTTTGTCACAGCCTTGCTCAGCCCTGACCATTGGCCATGCTGATCCTGACAACTTTATCCTTAGTTTGAGCAAAAAGGACGCCACCAATTGCAGAGCAGTTGCCAAGAAGGTCCAGGACACCTACACGAACCAAAGTGAATCCTGAGCGAAAGCAAGCACAAGCCTTTTTTTAAATAATCGATCAGTAGAAGTTGTGCATTCATAGCAAGGAAGCATTTGGAAGCCTATTGTGTCCACCAGATGTAATTAATCAGAATGATGAAGCAAATTTTTTTAATGGATTTAAAAAGCCAGTACTATTAAAAGGAACAGCAAAAATACTAAGACTTCTTGGAGGATTACTGTTTCCATTAAATAGAAAATTTGAGAAGAAATTCCTCATTTCCTTTTCCACCAGAAAAAACAAGCACCCATGCGCCTTTCTACTTTTTTTTTTTTTTAAAAAAAGAAAGGCAGTTTACATATTTTAGGATGCTGTAATGAAATATGGAAGCTCCAGGTAAAAACTTCGGATAAAAAAAATCCATCCAAAATTTCCACCAAATAAATTAGGCTCTCAGAGCTCTCAGATGATAACACTATTTATATGACTACATGGCCCCCAGTCTTGCTGTAAGAATGCCATTTGCTATTATTTGTCCAGATATTCTTGGTTTTACAGTCAAAGCTGTAAGGGGTACACACCTACACCTTTGCATAGCCCTGTACTATTCATAAAACAATATTAAGCACCAAACTCTTGTTCATATAAAACTTATCAGGAAATATCAGACATCTCTGCAGCGACTGAATTTGCTAGATGGTGTGTTGTATTATCCTGAGCACATCTAATGCTTTAGCATTCATTCTTGGGACTGCTATGGTATTGGCACTTTGGATGTCATGACTGCCACAGCCAAACCTGTCTTTACCAGAATCTAAGGGCAAGACTACGTGGGGACAATATTCCCTTCACAAGCTTCCCCGAGACACAACAAGCTCCCTATTGGCCATGCAAGTTCCCTTTTCAGGCCTACAAATGCCATTTACTGAAGTACACCGGTGAATTTTAACTTACCTGCTGCAAGGCAGAAGTTTTAGATCTTCAGATCTGTTGAATATCAGCTGTAGCCACATGTTGCTTTCCTTCCTTCCAAAAGTGTGAGCTATTGTCACTCTTGCTAGTCTTTATGATGTGAGATTTGAAATAAGGCCGATTTTTCAGCTTCTTGGTCTCCATTGTGTATTTCCTGTCAGTTGCTTTCAGTAAGAAACTATGCTTCCCACATCAACTTTAAAGTTCTTTCTCACACACTACTCAGTCTCTTCAAAACACTAGCCATCTCATTCATTTCTGCCCTCAAATAATTACATATAAATTGCTGTTGCCAACACCATGGGGATGGACACAGTACTATGGGTTTCATTAGTGATGACAATTTATTAACGAAATCCCATAAGACAAACATACAAAACCAGATTCCCAGAGCTCCTTAAGTACTCGTTAAAAAAAAAAAAAAAAAAAAAAAAAGCATGAACCAAAAAGCAGCAGCATGACTGTCCTACAGATAGACAAGCAGCAGCACAGAGACTCAAGAAAACAGAAGTTGTCCTGCCAAGACACAGCTTCAGGAACCAAATACCTCATTTAACTCTACATTTAACTCTACTTTGACTACTGTAAACAACTCTTCAGTTTGAACTACTGACTCAAAAAGGTGTCTGCAAAAACACCTCCAAACAAGTAACCATGGACCGCATTGATGAGACTGAGCACCCCGGCTTTCCTAGGAGGATTACAAAACCTGTGAGGAGAATGGTCCATATCCATTTTTCTTCCCCTGACACAGCAAGCACAAAGTTTCATCTGGCTTTGGATAATTCTCTTATGCTTCTACCCAAGTGGAGAACAGACTGATCTTCAGGCTGGTGTAGCTATACTCGTGACATCAGTCCTTCATGCCATATATGAACCTACACCTAAACACAAGACAGGGACTTCTCTCTTACTGCAGAAAGAAACCTAAGAAGCATTAGTTAGATAAACTTTTAGATAATTGGCAAGAAGTCCATCATTTTAATACCCAGCCCGTAATTCCAAAGAGCTCTCTGAAAGATGTGCTGTGCTTTTCCACAGCTTCTTACTGAGTGAAATTCTACTCACAACCTAATTCAGGAGATTAGATTAGATAGTGACATTGGTGCCTCTTGCTTTAAATTTATGAATAAGTGACAGTATCCTTTTGGTAGCCCTGTCTGCTTTAATTTTCCATTACTTGCTGCATCATGAAGCTGCTCTTTGAAAGGTATATGAAATTGTTCTGTGCAGATTCTTTCCAAAGTCATTTCTCTTTTTCTCTATATCCCATCCTCAAAGTTATGCTGTCATCTCTAAAATTAAAAATGTTATCTGGCATATGGGTCTCACAAGAACACATTTGGAAAGCAAGAGCTGAAAAGACTGATTTAACTGTGCAGTCACTCAGCTCAAAATGAATTTAAAAAGATTTTTCCCCCCTAATAAAAATCATTTTAGCTTGTTACAGAAATCTTTTATAAAGTCTATCAATATATTTGAATGAATGTGAGTTAATTTTTCACTATAAGAATTTACTTTCATTTAAAGCTGAATAATTTACTAAAACTCTAAATACCAAATAAAGACAAACTTTTGCAGTTGGCAGACTCTTTATTTACTTTATTTACTTTTCTTGGGAATTTCCACCCCCTCTGATTGTGAGTACTAGCCATGCAGAGTCAGTAAAAGATCAAATTACATATTGCTATATAAAACTTCAAATTTAACGGTATTAGGAACAACTTAGGATTTTTTTTTGTGCTCTCCTTTCTGGAAGACTGATGAATTACAGTCCAATCCATCCACATTGATTAATTTCTATCTTAGGCTTTTAGCTTATGTACAACTATATCTATCTTAGCTGTCAATTTATAGGAGGGAGGAGGACAACAGATATAGATGGAAGCTAATTCATTCTTCATGAAGCAAGCATCTTTTTTGATAGAAATCACTAAAGAGGTAGGTGCTGCCACAAAGCTTTGGAGTGACTTTCTTCCCTAAATGAGCGTAATGCTCTTCACTGGCCAAAAAACATTTTGACAGACTGCATCTTCTGCTTTTTATATATGTTTGACATAGTTCAGAGGACATATACACAGCATTAATACAACATTTCTTAGAAAAACACACTATTGCTTTAAACCATGAAGCAAGCAGGTCCTTCATGGAATTCACAGTCAATAATTTTAGGAATACTATAGAAATTACAGAATTAAATTCTTCAGATCATGTTATGATGCAGCTCAAGATAAAAATAATTTATACTGTCAAAAAAATACCATAACAGTTTTTAAACCTTTCTTTCACATCCCTCTAACTGATATGGAAACATTAGCTAAGGTACTGCGTAATTAATTGCCTTCCAGGCCGAAGGAGAAGCTGCCTGTCCAGCAGGATTTGCTGCCTACCCCTCCATAATGCAGTAGCTATGCATGCCCATCAGGCTCTGTAGCATGGCATGCAGAAACACAGACACCGAAGCAGCTTTCCTAAATCAGTGGAAAAACTCCTGCTCCTTTTGAGAATGGAGGCCTGGGCCTCCAGACGACAAACTCAGTGAACCTCTAATCCCAAATTTTGTCCCACAATTCCCATGGGATTTCATTATATCTTGAATAACTCAAGTAACACACACTGAAGTTAGTCAGAGAAGTGTGACAACATGAATATAACTCTCTCTCTTTTTCAGGAAAAGGGATAGGTTTTGTGGATTTTTTGAAATATCTTTCAAATGTAATGTAAGTTCTACATGTGGAGTTTAGACTTGGAATAGTTCCAACTTGTCCATTTGCATTAGCAGATTTTTTTAAATCAGCAGACTAGCACCATAACAATCTCTGTTCAAAAGACTATCTGCATTTTTGAATGTACAGAGAGTATATTGGTTAGAAAAAGGATATGGGGAGAAAGTTTTTTTTAGGATATACGAATGAATATTTTTAACATAGACTCATCTGGACAACTTCTTGGTGATGCTATCCATAACATACAGCATAGGATTAATTTTCCCAGCACATTAAACATACATTTCTAAGCTAGGTTCACTACCTCAAAAGCCTTACTCTAGTCTCCCACAAAATGGAATATTCCATTAGTTTCACACAGACATTCAATTAAATGTATAAATTCTCCCACTGCTGTTTTATCTCTACCTGCAGGACTGAATCAACAGTATTAGACATAGTGCCTCCTTCCATGATACAAAGTTCTTATAAGTTGCCTTCAGAAGGCCACTGTTTTTCCACTGTTTTTCAAGTCAAAGGAGCCTTTCAAGAATCTATTGACAGACCCAAATCTATTGACAGAATTTAATTTTCCCAGGAAAAAGAAAAAAAAAGAAACTTGTGCTTATCCTAAACATATTCCTATAGTAGTCCAGCATCTGGAATATCAGAGCTGAATTTTGAAGCAGGCTGACTTCCAAAGCCTTAACATTGCTAATAGTAAATTTATTAATTCAAGATTTAATTCATTAAACATGACTAATAATTACTTCTCCATCTGGTTTTACACTGGTATTATTTATGCAACACCCACCTCTTTACCACTCAAAGAAAAATCTAAAAGTAGATCATTATCTCTTCCAAGCAACATCTTACTCATACAAATGATTCACTGTTGTTATATTTTTTTGTAATTACTGATCTGGATTAATCAAAAGGAGAAATGATAGCAAATATAAACTGCTGATGATCCTTTTAATTATTCTTTTTGTAGACAAATTCAAATTGAAGTATGCACTGAGGGAACTACACATTCAAAGAAGAGAGACCCAGAAAGGTTCACAAGTCAAGACTCATGTTTATGCTTTAGGGGCACTGCAGATGGTAGGTCCTGGGGCAACCATAATGTCCTTCAGAAGCACATCCTGAAGGGATTAAATATGTAAAGAGGCATATCCTATATATCACCTACTGAGCCAAGGAAATAACTGCACTGCTGTGCTGCAGTCGTCCAAAGAGCTGCTATTCTGAGATAAGTACCTGGACTACCATACCAAAATGCATGACTTTGTTGAGATTTATGGCTGTGTAGAATTAATTTGAAATTAATTATTTCCAGATACTTTGAAAGGATTCTGAAAATCCAAGTGATTAGTTTTACTGAATCATTATTTTGTTAAAAAACAAAAAATGTATTTAAAACTGAAAAAAAAAATTGCTTTCATAAGTATTTTTAACATCTAAAACTCAATTCCCATTTTTTAAGATTGTCTAGAAGCCCATTCTTTCCTCTGAAAAATAGACATGTTACCAGAAGAGCACTGGACAGGTAGCAGACATATATGGACAGCTAGTATACACAGCATAGCACTTGAAGAAGCATTACCCTTTCAACACTAGGGGCAAAGAGAATGCTTGTTGCTCACAAATGTCATTTTACAAAAGAAAATTAAGTACTAACACCTTCAACATTAAAAAAAAAAGTTTAATGAATGCATTCTTCCAACTCTCCTAAAAATTCTTAAAACTTTTACTAAGTTCTCACTCAGTGCTGGTATCTGAGCTCCTTTAATGTTATGGAGTTGCTTTTCACTTGCCTTTCTGGACCTACTTTCATTGGTGAAAATAATAACTGTCAGCAGTAATTTTCAGGAAAAGTCATCTTTGTTTGTTTTCTGATAGTCTTATGTTCTACTCACATGATACTGTAGCAAGAAAATCTACCAAAAGTTTTTTTTTAAAAAAAAGTTTTCCTCTTCTTTCCTTCCTGCCTTAAGTTATAATTGATCGTATCTAAAGGAAAGAATGAAAACAATAATATAACACAGTAAATTTGTTTCTTAACTGTAAAACCACCATCACATTTCAGTTGCACATGACCCTATGGACTCCTAAGGGCAAATCTCATCTTCTGCCTAAAACAACTTTTCCCCTGAAACCCAGGGACCATTCTCACCACTTTTGAGCGTGGCATTTCACTTTCTACCAGTCAGAAAGAGACAGTGGGATCCAAGGCTTTCGGACCCTTTGGTGTTTCTCTGTCTTTCTCTCAGATATGTTCTTTCTGCGGTCCCTATCATCACAAGCTTGCCTCTCTGCCTGCAAAACAGCACAAGCAGCAACAGCTTAAGACATGAGTGCACGTTTGCTCCCACCTAGTGTCTCACTGAGTGTTTCTAACCCAGCACACCTCCCACCCTTTGCTACAGCCTGTACTTCTAGCACAAAGACAGCCTCAATTCTGAGGTAAATAGAAATTATAAGCACAGTACAGGACAGCTTAGCAACTGCAAAGGAGAAAACATTCATTACTTGAGCCGTCTCCCCATTACAGCTCAACATTTCTTACCTCTGTAGTCCACTGGTTTGACATTCTTTAGGAGCTCCATACACCTCGTTTCCTCCTTATGAATCTCCAGCTGAAATCTGCATTCTGGATGGATGCCATTCACCTGTTGCAAGTTAACAAACACGCCATGGTGTGCAAGCACTTATTAAAATGAGTTACGAGGGATGCAACTACTTATACTGAAAGCCACATCTTTAACCAGTACCGTTTTTGCCCTAGAACATGCTTGGCATTTTACAGACACAGGCATTGCCCATTTTAACGTCTCACAGTTTGACTTTTCAAAAACAAAATGTTAAAATAATGCCCTGCCATAAAAAGCCCTCACTGCCTCCTTCTTGCAGCATTCCAGAGCAGACTGTCATTAACAGGAGAATTCCTAACCTCCCAGTGCATTCACCAACACTGTTTACCGAGACATTTTTCTGCTCAAAAACCAATGATTTAATCTGCACTTTCTACCAATAAGAAAGCAAACACATCTACTTTTTTTTTTTGTATTAAGTAGTCAAAGCTGAAAGATTAATATGAATCACAGAATGTGAAAACTGATCAGATTGGGGGAAAAAAAAAAAAAAGAAGAAAGGCAAAATTTACCATGTTGAAGATAACACAAAGTACTTTTTATGTCCTAAAGGCCCCAGATTCAAGCAAGCACTACACAAGGGGGATATATTATATAGTTTCTTAAAACAATAACAGTACAAGTTTTACTTGCTTACGGTCCCATTACGAGTTCTGCTCGGATTTTCAAGAAGGGTTACTTGTGTCCACGAGAAAGGACAGATGTAGCAGGTAAGGAGAGAGGAACAAGACACAGGAAAGTTGCACTGAAGTCGACTGAGCCGAGTGGAGGAATGTGGGGAGTTCATAAGAAATGGTATGGGAGAAACGACAGAGCAAGAAAATAGGCAAATGACAAAGGGGACAGTGTGAATGCAGAAACGGAAAGCAAGACTAGTTCAAATAAAACAAGAATATAGTAGGATGTAAACATGCCGTGCTTCAGTCATCTGGGCACTTCTTCGTTATAAAGAAAAGTGTGTTTTCTTTCCCTCTCAAAGTTTCTTTCCTCTTTCCACCCTCTCACTTGCATTTTTTTTTCTGGGAGAGACTTAACAGCAGAATAGCAGTCTCAGATTCGTGAGACGTTTTCCAAAGCAACAATCCTAGCTAAGCACTAATCCAGGCCCCTGGACCTACAACCCAGGGTCGAGCACCTGCTTTCACTGTAGTCTCCTTGTGGGGAAGCTGCTTGTGCTTTACAAAAGCAGGACCTAGCAGGAACACTCATGAAAATCTGTCCAAGTGCCTCGTTTCCCCTCCCCTACAAAATGAGAGCCTCATTTCCTCTTTGCCCACCCTTTCTCTGTTTTGACTATTTAAATTGCATGCTGTCAGGGCAGTTTTTTTTTTTAAGCAATTTTTTTATGCAGCCTTAGCATAAATTAGAATTTCCAATTGCATAGAAATTTAAAAATTAAACTATTACATTAAAAATGCAGGTACTTTCAGTTTATTATCTGCCTTTCAGATAGCTCCTAAATGTCCATGCAAATGAACTGTTTCATAATACAAGCTATTTTGCATCATATTGAGATTTTTAAATTTTTGCAAAAATTACTGACAAAAAAGAGACTCCTACTCCTCAAAAGAAAAGTATAGTTAGTGGGGCTTGGAAAGTTGCAGTAAATAGATATTTTAACTAAATGAGAGGTGAAGCAAAGCAACTGAGTCAGTGAAGAAACCTGTGAACAAGTGACTTTTTTTTAATCAGAGAACTCCAAGTTTCCCCAAACCTTCTGATCTGATGCCACAGACTGCTTGGAGGAGGTAAACCCGGCAGTACCCTGAGCGTTACTGCGCGGTGTTACCGTACAAACACCGAGCACCCGCCAGGCAGAAACACAGCGTCCCCAACCGCGACGCGCGTCCCGTCCAGACGCGCTGCAGGGCTCAGGACGGCGGCGCCGGCCGCACGTCCGAGGGCATCGGGACCCCGAAGCGGAGCGCGAGGCTTTCGCCACCTCTCAGAGGGGTTCAGACCTATCCATCCTTCTGTCCCGCTGCTTTACTCAAGAGCACGTTAGTTTGGGGAGTGATGTGCCCATGTTGCACATTAACACGGACACATCGTCAGCTGCAAAGCCAGCTGATGGGGGGGGGTCTCGTGGCGCTTTTAATAGCGGAGCGCTTAAGGAATCCAGAACAGCAGTTTGAGCTGAGCAGGAAAGGGGGAAAAAAAAAAAATCCCCTGAGGAGTATTCAACTTTCAGCATCAGCGTGGCTTCCCAACTTCAGTGGAAGTGATCTGCGATTTTAAACTTACTAAGAAAGCAAAGACCGGAGGAAGCGTCCCTCTGCACGTCCTGCTGCAGGAACATCACCGAGCCGAGGCACAAACTCCAGAGCACGAGGGTATCAAAAGCGGCACCTGAGGACTGTAGCGTCCCCAACACTTGGTGCTCCCGGAGAGCATCAAGACGAGGCAGACAAGCGGCTTTAGGTTAACTACACGATGCTGCCTCCCGTGCTCGCGACCGCCGAGGCTGCGCCGGGCGGAGCGGAGCGGGCTCCCCGGCAGCACCGCCGCGGGAAGGGGCAGAGGGGCTGGGAAGGGGGCAAAGGAAAGCGGCAGGAACAGCAGCACCCCGGGGCTCCGCGTACGCGGGTCGGGGCTCCCGCCGCCCCTCGGAGCGCGCAAGAGCCGGCGCTCGGGCGCCCCGCGGCTCCCGCACGGGGCAGCGGCTCCCTCCCCACAGGAGGCCGCCGCGGGGCGGGCGGGGGGTGACTTACCCGCGCCAGGCTCCAGCAGAGGGGGAGCAGGAGGAGCGGCAGGTTCCTCATGCCCGCCGCGGGCTCCGCCGCTCAGCGCTGCTCCGCCGGGGCTGCCGCCTCCCGGCGCGGCACCATGAGGGGCGGCCGGGCCCGGCCGAGCCCCTTCCTTTCCCTCCCGCCCTCCGCGGGCGGCCGCCACCCCGCGGCTGCAGGAGGCGGCTCCGCACCTGCCCCGCCAGCCCCGGCTGACAACGGCTCCTCCTCCGCGCCCCGCCGCGCAGCCCGCGGCCCCGCGCCCTTTTCTGCTCCTCCCGCCGCCGCGGCTGCGGGCCGAGCCCCGGCCCTCGCGGCCTGCCCCGCGCCCGCCCCCTCCCCGCCTCCCCTGCCCTGCCCCGTGCCCTGCCCTGCCCTGTCCCGCGCCCGCCGCGGGCACCGGGACCCGCCTGTCCCCCGCGGCAGTGCCCTGTGCCACCTGCAGCCACTCGGACCCTCCTGTCCCCCTCGGGAATGCCCCGTGCCACCTGCAGTCACGTCTGTTGGGAGCTGAGACCCTCCTTGTGCCCCAGACGTGTCCTGAGGGACCCGAGGAGTCTATGCCTGCTCTTCCCACATGTCCTTAGGGTGCCCCCGAGTCTCCTGCAGACACATCTCGAGGGGCTGAGGACCCCCTTGTCTCCTGCAGACACATCTCGAGGGGCCTGAGAAGACCCTCATCACCTTTGGACATGTCCTAAGAGGGGCATCTCCCATGGCTCATCTCCCATGGACATGGCCCAAGGAGCCCCCATATCTGCTTCAGATGCAATTATAGGGGCCCGAGGAGCTTCCTCATCCCACATAGACATGTCCTGCGGGGCCCAAAGAGCTCCCTCATCGTGTGCATAGGGCACCAAGGAGTCTCCTCCTCTCCCATGGACTCATCCCCAGGAAGCAGAGCACCCTTCATCTCCCACAGACACCTCTGGAGGGTCCATGTCAACACCATAGACCTCACAGTCCTCCCAAAATGCCAAGATCCAGGCTTGTCCCCTCCCTGACCGGGCACCACCATCCATGGGCGATGCTGGCAGAGTCAGCCTTGTCGTGGGGCATCTGTATCCACAAACCTGCCCCCCTTGCAGCCGTTCCTTCTGAGGTCACCCAGTGACTGGGGTGACCTCATGTTATTGCCTGGCAGTTTATACCAGGCACGAACCCTGGTTTTGCCTCACAAGGCTTATAAAAGACATAATTAAGCGGCGTTGGTGTTGACCCATGCCTGTTGTTGTAGAAAAAGCAGAGTTTATGTGTCGGCTTTTAGCTGAAAATGAGAATAAATTAGAATCCTCTTTCTGCTGTGTTGTATGTGCTGTAATTTAAGCGCCAGATATTAAAAGTGACTGAGCGAGCAACATACTATTATCTCTTAAATAGCCGCCTGCCACCTGCATCTGCCAACTCTCTCTCATGTCTATATAAAGGACACTTCTGGTAGAAAGCTGCACGGTTTTGTGATTTTTTTAGTACTGTTACAGAATTTCTCTTACTACATTAGGACACGTGTAACATCTGGTTACAGCTTTGGGATATCATTGGGAAGGAACCCAACACTGGTCCCCACTATCAGGCAGCTGCCACCAAGCCAGGAGCTGGGACCACAAGGGCTGCCAGACACCAAAACCTCGTATTTGATACTTAGAGCAAATGATTCATTACCCTATTGAAGCTGAGTATCCTGGGAATCTAATTAACAAATTAGTGCTAACATTCTGTGTAGAAACGATGCTGGGAATGGAATGGCAGAAACTGGTATCGAGGGTATAAGGCCATTTGTATCAGGACTGGCAAAGAAGTTGTGAACTTTATGAGAATATTATCAAGAGTCAGAGTTTTTGTGACGTTTCACTTTCAGTGAATCAGCAGTTTGGGGTGAAAAAGAAATCATTGGAAATTTCCTAGCCCTCTCTTCTCTCATGATTACCAATGACTCTTTGACATGAAAGAGACAACAGATGAAAGAGATATATCAGAGATTAAGGTTTTTATTTAGATGTAGCTAAGTGCTTTTTTATATATACAAATTATTGATGAATGAAGCCTAGAAAATACATTTTATGTTCTTTTCACTTAAACACGGCACCGTTCAGTTCTCTGTTATAGCTGATGTAGAAGGGAAAAAGAAATAAAACAAAAAAGAAATTAACACAGCTGTTGATGCATAAGGGAATGAGACTGATATACTTATGCAGCAGAGAACAAACAGCACTACAAGAGAAGCAGAGACACATAAATTTAGACAGTTGGTGCAGGCTTGATGTCATTTCCAAGAATGACTTGGTAAATTTGAAAAAAAAAAAATTTTTTTTTTGATGTTGTGGAATCACCCATGAAGCACAGAAGTGAAGGTAAAGGACTGAGTCCAGAAAAAGGGTGAGGAACTCCTATATCCACAAAGGATATCCCTTCCCAAAGGAGGTGGTGAAGAAGTAAATGAAATTTGATTGAAAAAAACACGTGATTTTAACTCAGTATAGAACTAAAAGGGCTATTGAAATGAAAATGGGAGTTTTAGTAGCTAGGAATAGTGACTAGCAGTGCCAAGGTGTTGCAAGAACTCTGCTCCTATAGCAGCCAAAAAGTTTGCTCCAGTTCCAACTATTGGAAAAATACTGAGACTACCAAGCCGAGGTACATGTCAGTGCAGTTAACGGTTACAAGGGCTTTCTGCTGTCCAGCTCTCTCTTTGGAGTCCTCTCACAAAAGCTGTGGGGAATAAGTAGCCAATACAACTTTCGGGCAGGACCCTGGAGAAGAAGCTGACAGTCTCTGTGCTGAACATCAAGCCCTCCGAAGATGAATCCTGATTTAAATCATGCAGTTCAAGATGTTCTGACAATCTGTATACTCTCCATAGATCATGTTTTTGTCATACATCTTAAGTCAAAAAAGTGCCTTGCTCTCACTGTTTAAAAGTTTTTCTTTTCTTCGATCCTCTAACGTTCACTGTTTACACAATGTCTAACATACACTTGCCAGAAATCTCCGAACAGTGCGTAAAAACTTGCAAGGATTTTCCTCCAGGCATGTGCACAAATCATCTTAGGCTTAGAAGTGCCTCTTTCAGGAGTGGCTATCTCTTGACCTGCTCAAGTTATTTTATGTGTTTCTAGTCTGGTTTTCTAGACCTCAGAGATTATTTTCTCTGGCTCTGTGCAGACTGTACTAAGCACACAAGGATTGCTCTTCACAATAAGTTTATATCAGATATTCCTTAATCTCTCAGATGCATGCTGTACCTGCATTAGGTACATCACCCTGCATTAGATTAGGCTTTTTAAGCTTTTTTCCTGCAGTCCAAAAGTTTTAATCAGTTATGGAAACAGAGGTTAAAGAGGATATACTAGAAAAAAAGGTTTGTTTGTGCCTTTAGTGTTCATGTTTGTACCTTTATATTAGAGAAACTGGATGAAAGTTCCCCCAACTTTTAGCATGAATAATTTCTCTGAACAGTTAAATGGGTGACCTTATTGAGCCTGTGCTCAGACTGGTGCCCAAGAGTGAAGGGGCCCTTTGCATGTTTCAGGCCTGGGCTGAAGCAAGAAACATGTGTCCTGCTAATGCAAGTGGGAATTCAATTCAAATCTTAACCAAGCTCCTGGGGCCTGGTGGCTACAATAGTGCCCTATGGAGAAACCCAACACCCTTGCCACAGTCCGACGAGTGCAACAGTCGACCTGTCTGCACCAGAAGCCCAAGGAGTTCAAGTCCGAGGTGAGGATGATCCACTGGTTCCCTTGAGTAAACAAAAGAAACTCTCCTCAATATCCTTCCCCTGCAGTTCCAGCAGCTGTGTGGTGAAAGCCTCCTACTTGTGTTGAAGTTTTGCAGTCATTAGAGGTCATCCTTTGTCTACACAATCTTCCTGAACTCTGCTTGTTTCTTAGGCAGAGAAGCAATGCCCTACACAAGTGAAGGCCATTCCCTAAGAGCCATCTCACCCTTTCCATTCTCTTCCAGACTGTCTTGAGGCACAAGGAGCAGGCTGTCACTGAGATAGTGTCCGCAACAGCTGATGCACTAATTACTTTTTGTTTGGTTTTTTGTAATGGTCAGCAAAACTGCAATTTACTAACAGCAACATACGAAACACATCCAAAAAGTGCATATTCCTGACCAGTAAAGTAAGGATAGGAAAGTCATGCAGTTGCCAGAAATCCTCACAGTGTGTGAAAACAAGGATTTGTAATAATCTTTCTTCAATTTAAAAATAGTTTAGCTATCCCAAATTGTATTTCTGCAGAACAGAAATACAAAGAAATTATAGGGAAAAAAAATTACTTTTTTTCTTATGTATGCTGAGCTCTGGACTTTCAGGCTTTTAAATGATTTAATTAAGGAGATGTCTGTAACAGGGAGGATTTCAGTTTGGATATGGCACCTTTACCCTACGTAGACTATACCTACATATATATTGCCACAGAAATTACTAGTTAAAATTGAAATGATGGGGCTTTGTGCAACATTTATTATGTGCGCAAAAATGGAGTTAAATGGATCTGACAGCCCATGCTGAAGTGTAAACAGGAGGATAAAAGGAAGATAACAGTGAAGTCCTCAAAGATCAGGCTGGTGTCCTCTTTTGCTATTTCCAGTAATGATTTTCATCTTGAAAAAAAAAAAATCTAAAATTTGCTAATGACTCAGGCAGGGTCTGGGTATCTCACAGAACTGGATCAACTGAAAATGAAGTACAAGAAAAACAGTGTAAAATTGACACTGCAGAATAGAAGGTCATGTGCTGAAGAACTACGAACAAGTGTTTTCACTAGAGATAAGGTAAAGGGCAGCAACAGAAAATCTGTGTACTCGTCAGTACGTGGCAAACACGAATATGAGCATGACATTGCTGTGAGAAGGAAATACAGCATTCAGACACACAGCAGAGCGATTTGCCATAGGGTTAGAGAAGTAACGATACTGAATAAAGCACAAGGGACTGGTCCCATCTCACCTGGAGCACCGTGTGGAGGGTTAGCAATCCCCACTCAAGAACGATGAGCTCAGCAGCTACAGAGCTAGGAATGAAGATCCAGGTATATCAGAGAAAAGCTGTCCCCTGGGAAGACCTAAACGAAGATGGAACGTCACCAAAGAACAGACCTGTCTAGACTAAATCTGGCAGAAAAGCAAGTGGTTTGGCCTAGATGAGAGGAAATGTAGGAATTACTGGCCAGGTAGCTGTTCTAGACAAGCACTTGATAGTGCAGGCAAGGAAAAGTATTTGTTTTTTGAGATAGAACCTGGTCAACCTTGTGAAAAGGATTTTGTAATATGGTTCTGTGCACCAGTAGCCAACAAGTCATTTTATAATTCTCAAATTCTTTTCCAGACCCATACCCTGTTTTGTGTTGAACAGTCCCTCTTCAAATTTTTGCATCGAAGTTACTGTCCATCGTAAAATTGTTTGTTGAGGTATTTTGCCTTTTTTTGACGTATAGACACAGAACTTTTCTATACAGAATGCTTGCCTTCATAGAAAACTTTTTTTTTTGTTAAAAAAAGGTTTTGTTTTATTTTTCAGAAATACAAATATTTAGCTTTGGGGTAAATTTTTCCATTTGGAGTTTTTCAAAAAAATCATACATTCTGTCATCGTCTAAGCTTTACTTTCCACAGATTTTTGCTCAGTGAAACCTTTTCTTGGTACAAGACAGATTTTAGGCCAGTATGTAGAATTTGCATCTTCCCTGCTTTGTAATCCGGGCATATTTGTATCAGGAACCTTGTACTGGGCTCTTCTCCAGCAACAGGGCAAAATTAAGACTTGTTCTAAAGAGTGATATAGAAAACGATGAAAAGCCCAGGTCACCCTAGTCTTGGCAAAGGGAGAAGGGAAGAAATCGCATTAATATAGTCACAAGACTGAGTGCTAATGCTGCATGAATTTAAACACTGGAATAGACCCAAATAAATATATATTGGATATTTAGGGTAACTTGCAGTTTGTGGTTGTTTTGACTGTTATTTTTTGTGCCCTTAGGACAGAGTATTGTTTACACCAGCTTTTATTTTTGTCGCTCATAAAGCAGACTGAAGCCTAGCATATTTGAGAGATTCTGAGTATCATTCTATCAAGAACTTTGAATTACCATTACCCTAATGTGATAAACAGAAAGTAAGAGAGAAAAAAAAAAAAAGAGAGATACGAGATTAATGTAGTTATCAATACAGGATTTGATTTCTATTGCTTAGCTCAAGTCTACCCAGGAGATCTGAAGAGGAAATTTCATCTTTAGTGTAATCAAACTTTTAAAGAGTCTAAAATTGCTGTCTCCATTAAGGGAAAAATTCAATAACATAAAGTAATAAGTGAAGCTTAATACTACATTGAAATATGAATTGAATGACATGGCAGTCAGGAGTGGATTCGTGAAGTTTGTGCAAAGAATTTTCCCACGTAATAGGAGGATTAAATAAATGCATATTGAGAGAAACAAGCCATTGTAATCCACAGGAATGTTCCCTGAGCAAAATCAATACCAACCACTTCAGGTGCCCAAGGTAAACACTAAAACTTCTGAAAATGGAAGGAAGCAGAGCGATGGCTTTTCCTATTCAGGATCCAGAAAGCTCTGTGAAAAACAAAGGTATCATTGAGATTCATTCTGAAAAGAATGAAAAAAGAAAAGGCAGGCAAGGGATGGCAGGAGAGGAGAGGAGAGGAGAGGAGAGGAGAGGAGAGGAGAGGAGAGGGGGTCATCAGTTACTATTGTATTACTCAGAAGATGAATATTACCAATTTTGGCTTTGAATAGAGATTTAATAAAGTGCTTCCAGACCCTAGTTTTTGCTGAAATCTGGAAAAATGCCTGTGGGCTAGATCTTGCCCCTTATTCCCTGAATTTTTATTTATCAAGTTCTAATTAAAGCCTGAGAACTAACTCAGAAAACTCTTGTTCTGATTCTACAGAGATTGTTGAGTATTTGGGGATTTGGGTAGCTGACGTGAATACTGAGGATACTCAACCCTGGAATCATTGACCTGTCAGGGAAAACAACTCTCGCCTAGTTGTCCTCACTGCTGTGTTTGTGACCCGATCGTCTTCACTTGGAGATCAGTGGCCGTAGTCCCGTTGGCTCCAGCTGGGAACACAATGAAGCATTTGGCTATGAAACCACATAAATACTGTTCAAGACTAAAATTTCTATAAATCACACTGCTGTTTTTGAGGTGAGCATGTAGCTGGTTGGATTTTATACCATCAGAGAGATGATGGTACAGTATCATACAGAGCTTCAAACACAGCGAGGGGCATCTCATATATTGAGAAACGGTACACACTAACTAATTAAACTAGCAATTAGCTAGCTAAGTCTCCTGAACTCAGATGTTAGTTCATTTTTTTCAACCAGACACTATGCTATTTTAGGTTGGAAACTGGGAAATTAATCCTGAGATGCAACTTCTCTGCTTTAATATATACTGTTTTTAATGGAATTGTGCAGAATGATTAGTAGGGGACAAATGTCAGAATAGCAGACAGAAACTGACTCACCAGACACAGGATTTAAAGTTAAGGTCAGGCATTGGAAATACAGTGGTGCTCAGTCTTTATTGCCTTGCACCTTATGCTGTGATTTACATTAGAGCAAAATGGGTAAAGCGGAGGTAATGTGCTACTTTTCCAAATTTGATGGGATTTTCTATATTCCTTTCACAGTTGTTGGTGATAACACAGGACACAAAGCAATTAAAAAAAATCTGAACAAAATAAACAAGTCCAGAATGTACCTTGCAACTGAACAAGCAACTGAAAGCGGAGAAATTTGAAGCTTTTTGTTAAGCTGGATCAAAATCATGAAATGTTGAAATATCTAAACAGAGCGTAACAAGAACATGCACAAAGCATGCTTTCCCTTCCTGTTCATTCCACATTTCTACTCTTTTCATAATGCATTTACATATGTCAAATGGTTTTAAAAAAGAAAACTTTAATTCTGATTTTTTTTTATGTTACAAACAACTTTCATCCTAGAGCTTTTGATTGTGTGGACTGCTCTAAAGTAAATGAGCTGCAAATTACATGATACTTGAACTAACTGCATATACTCACTAGATGTATCTTAGTCCTCAGCCGTGCAGGAGGACATGAAAGATCAAATGCTAACACCAGCTTTCATGCACTGCTAAGTTTATGTGTTCCAGACTTACAAAATCAATTGCTCAAGATAAAGGAACCTTAAAAACTTAGATTTTACTAATCTACCAAAAAAAAAAAACCCTATATTTTTAATGTAAAATACATATGGAGTTTACAGTTTTCCCCATGTCAGCAGCTCATTTATTTTAAATCAAAATATACTTACACAAGGACTTGTGGTCTGACCTTTGCATGCAAAAATCTCATCTCCTCTTGCATGAAAATATTAAAAGAAAGCTGAAATTTCTCATGCTAGGGGAAATTTTTGTTTTGCTGTGGACATTTTTGCTGAATCTCTTTCCTGTGCAGTTTTCAGGTGGCCACACCTTACTTCCTAATAAAAGCTTTTCCTCCTACATCGAGTTAAGGTCTGTCAGTGAGTGAGGGCCAGAGGTATGTCTTGCATCTCTGTCATTTCTCTTTTCCTGTCCCTTGCACATGCTGATTGATGTTATTCATTCGTCTCTTCTGCTACTCAGACTTAGCCCAACTCACACACATAAGATTTTGCTGCAGTTCAGCATCATGTGCCACCTACCCGTGTTGTGGTTGTGGTGTAATCACGAATTAAAGGGCTTTGATTCGAAGTTTCACCTACTCATATCCTCACTGCTTTGTTGTTGTTGTTGTTGTTGTTGTTGTTCTGTGTTTTGGCCTTTCTACACTCCTGGCTAGCCACATTCTACTCACTGGCCACTCTACACCATCTTATGATAAGAAGGATTTGCCATTCTGCTAAGGTCAGTACTTGAATTGCATTAATACTGGGGGGGAAAAAAGATGCAGTTATGATGCTGTAGAAAGGATGCATAAGGGAGGAACCAAATTCACAAAGTTAACACAAAGGTCACAAAGTTAACACAAAGGGAGAGAAAAAGATTCTTGTTCATGGAATGACAAAATAATAAATGCTCATGGAGTGATGAAATATGAAAAGGTTTCTAGGGTGACAGTCAAGAGTTCCCAGAACCTAGCAGTATCTATGAAGTAAGATGACCCTGAACATCATGGGTTAAAACAGCTTGAATTTTTAACGTTTTAAATGTAAAGTTGTAATAAAAAAAAAATAGATTCTTTGTACCTGTGATCACAATGAAGGAGTCTGGAGAGTTTCCCATGGTAGAGCTGTCCTTATAAGCATGTTGTGTCAATAAAATCTGTCTCTAATCAAGATTTTGGTAGACATTATGGAACAAATAAACAAAAAGAACAGGAACTGCCAGGTCTGACAATGTTCCCATTGGGCATTATAGGAAATCCAGAGTGAAATAACAGCTCCTCACTTAGCATGCTGTCTCTCAATACAAAGACTAGAGGACACGGCCTGAGAGCATCAAGCTAAAAGCAGGGGAGATACTTTGCATACTGCACAGATAACATTTCCAGAGTATGTTGGGCTTGCCAAAGTTTGTGCAGGTTAAGCTTTGAACAAATTCATGGAGGGAAAACTCACAGAGGGTTTAACAGAAAGAATTTACCGCAGGCTCAGGAAACGCTTGACACAAATCACTGGATTCTGGGAGAGCAGTCACGAAAGATCAACTGTTGTTGTCTTGTTCTTGCTCTCTTCCCTAGACATTTGCTGTTGACCACTGTTGGCGTCAGGATCCTACGTCAGTGAGGAACTCCTGATTGTGGTTTTTTTGTTCCAGCAGTTTCTACGAGCAAATGTAGCTTTGCAGTTTTGGTGTCCTGCAAGAGCTTAGCAGGAAGAGGGCACATTCCTTTTCCAGCACCCTCTGCAGCACCATAGCCTGCAGCTGCAGAGGACCTCGGGTTAGCACTGATTCCCTAGGAGATTAACACATGTTTATTTACCTCCCCTCAAGTCCTACCAATAATGTTTAAGAAGAAATTGGAAGTGGATGAAAAAAACAAAGAACCAGAGCAAGGCAAGCAACAGATAAGCCACCAAAACTCTACCTTTTACTTCTTTTTTTTTCACATTAGTCTTAGTGTTAATATGCACTTTGAATTTTCTTGCATCTTTTTAAGTGTATATATGTAGTAAACAATTAAACCTTATTTACTGTGCTAAAGTAAACATTTATTTCTTATTGATAGTATCATACATACATTTTTATGAACTTTTATTTTCCATTTTAACAAAGCCAGAGGTTTATTTAAACACCTTTTTTTTTTTTTTTGTCCACTTAATTTTAAGGAAATGGAAAGCTGCAATCATATCAACCCGGCAGGCATATATTAAAGGGCAGAAATAGCAGCTAGCAGTTTATATTAGCCAAGTCTACAGGACACTCTGTTCCCAAAGCAGCAAGCACAGAAAGGTCCATTTAAATTGGTGTTTTACTTCGTAAATAAATTGATTCTTGCACCACTTATTCCATAAATCAATCATACACGGTGCACCTCATATAGAGTAGGAGTCTCCTCATCCTTGAAGTTTAAAATAATATTTACAAAAACAGCTCAAAGATTCATCACATATCAGTAATATCCCATAATATTTTCCTGCTCCGTAAACAAAATCTGCATTGGCAGTCGGTTGCAGTCTGCAGCATGGCTTGCCTGAGTCCGGAGAGAGCTCAAAGAGATGCTGAGATGCTCCTTGTTGGCTCTTGGCAGCATGAGGACGGTGTGTCGGGAGCTGGCGTGTCCTGTTCTCCCAACCAAGTAAGCGTAAGGAATGGCCGTTTAACACTGCTCCTCACCAAGGCTGAACACTGGGTGTGCTCCTGTCACATAGTAGTCAAGAAGGTGGAACAAAAGCTAGGAAAATTGCAGGCGAATGAACTTGGCTTGTACAATATCCTCCACTTCCCACTCCAGCCTGTGGAATGTTCTTTACCACTTCCCACCTCACCATGCATCAAGATACGAAAACAAAGCATATTGAAACTACCAGATTAAAAAAATGGCATATGCTTTTTGAAATACCCTGAATTTTAGTTGAGATCATTTCAGTTGCATACTAATTGAGCTTGAAATAATAATAAAGTTGTTTTCTTAGTTCCATTTACTTTAGTGTTACTTTGAAATTGTCTTATTAGATGACTTTTGCATAGGCATTTCTTCATAAATGTTTTTAATTTACTGACAGTGGTGAGAAACATCAGTTCGCTCATAGGCAGTAAAATATATGTCAGCTGGGGTCTCAGCCGTTTAAGTAAGACAATTCTCATTTTGAGCTTTTCCTAAAAACTCCTATACAAAGATTTAAAATGAAGGAGCTTATCTGGATAAACTTGACTATAAATCTGAAGACCACTTTCTTGAAGGTTATTGGACAAAAATTGCATTTGTTTACTAAGTTTGTGAGGCTTTTATGACCCACTGCTGTGTTTATTTTCTGCCATTTTTGAAAGATTTGCAAAAATAGGAGTTTGGGTGGGTAGCAGATTGTTGAGGCTTTAGTTTGTTTGTCAAATTTCTCTTTAACTTAAAAAAAAAGCCATAAATATAAACTCTCATCTTGTTTTGGTGGACCATTATTCTGCGAAACTAGAGATGTTTATTACAAGCTGTTAATACCTTAGTTCAAAAGTGATGAATACTGAATATTAAAAAACAAGGCTTAGCCAGTTCCTGGTGTTAAGTAAGGAATAATAAGAAGCAAAGAAAACCCAAAAGTTCTATCTAACATGACAGAAAATCTTTTCTGTTCCAAATAGCTCAAATTTCACCATAAATATTTTTGTGACTATTACCATTTAAGTGAGAGAATTGATTTATACTGTTCTCAGAATGCCTCTTCAACTCTGTTTTAAGCATTGAATTTAGTTATATGGTCCCAATGACAACAATATGACCCACAACCTGTAACGTCTTTGCTTTCAGATCTCAGCTGATGGTGGAGGTAGGCCCGTCCTCCTGGTTTCACAGATGATGTGCTTTCTTCTTCGCTTTTGAGAGATGTGCAGCTTATGGTAGTAGCCTTGGCCCTTGTTTTGGAGGCTGGTAATGTTTGGGTCAGCCTTTGCATCAGAGTATCTATGCTCTTCTAGGACTCTAGACCCAAAAGACGCTCCTGGAGTCATGCAAAAAGTCGCTGCCAAAGGAGAAAGGTCGTCATCTCTCTCCCAAATTCTGCATCAATATAATCCAGAGGGGTGGGGTGTTTTTTTTTTTTTTTCTGGTCCTTCTTCTTGACATCTTATTCAGAGGCAGATCCACTGCCTGGAACTTCAAACATCGGTCCAATATTCAAGCAGAACTGGAAGTCTTCTGGCTTTAGGCAATAGCACAGTCTTCTGTGGCCTTGTGCATGGCTTATTTTTCTGTTTTTTAATCAAAACAAAACAAAAACAGAAACAATAGTAGCATTAGTAAAAGATTGTGTATTATATCTGATTTTTATGTTTTTTGATTAGTCTTTCTGTTCTTCATATAATCTTAAATGTACCTATCCACCCAAGATATATACTGACCTTTAATACAGTTTTGATCATAGTGCCACCCCAAAGGTGGATTTGCATTGCAATTCATGCTACTCCTTTTTACTGTGTTGAGTCCTGAGCAGGACTTCTGCCATAACATAGGACTTCTCCTATACCTCTGGTGGGAAGAGTAAAGATGCATGAGTATCTTGGAAGCTGTAATTCAGGTGAATAGTCTGAATGAAAAGAATTCTTGTAGAAAGTACTACAAGAAAGTATTCTTGTAGAAAAGAATGAAATCAAAATTTGCTTGAACTGCATTTCTCCAGGAAGGCAACATCGGTATTTCCAAAAGACATGGACATTCTCTCACATTCCTTTGTTGGGGAAAACATATTTTGTGACCAGCCCTAATAACCACCTACAAGGTAGTTTTAAATTAAGACAGGCGTTAATCTGATTGGATTTTATGAAATAAATGCTGTAGTTGAATTGAAACATAGTGAAGGAATCACATTGTGAATTTTAATGATCTGCATAAGAGGTCAGACTCTACAATAATAACAGCCTTTTCTTGCTCTAAAATGTATAAATGTCTAATTTTTAGTTACAGTCATGCTACCATGAAACTTATTAAAGTGTTAACAAAGCTACAGGGAAGGAAGACAGGACAAGAAGAGCTGGTCTCCTGTGTAATCATTTAAATAAAAGTAATCTGATTTTCAAAACTGTTGGCTCTCACAAGCTCCTTTTGTATTTGTACGATGGTGTTTCGTCTGCTCTGACCTTAAAACACATGGAAGCGCTGAATGTTTAGGACGTGCTATTAACGACTTGCAATCACTGCCAGACACTTGCAGAAAGACTCGGCAGAGCTTTAGAGCACGTCGCGATGCTACGGGCACCGCGGCAGCGTGTGGTGATCCCCATGAGGCCCCTCACCCTGCCCTCCACGCTCTTGGGCACTGCACAAATCACTGCTTTTAAGAGCTATGGGCTTAAAGAGGGAGGGAGGTAATGTTAATGTTGAGGGATGGGGTTTTTGAAGTGATAGTCTCTGAAAGAGCTGTGCTTTAAGCATGCTCCCTGTCCTGTGCACACAGCTCTGTGTGCGAGGGGAGAACCAGCCCTCGGATGTCCCTGCACCCCTGCCCCGGATGGGGCACACGCCCGCTCCTGGCATGCCCACAGTGCGGCCCGCAATGTGGGTATAGCCCTACATCCCACGCTGCACGGATGAACTTGTTGTAAGGAGCAAAAACAAGCTCCCTCATTTTTCATCTCACTCTATCGCTTTGGTGGCGTACCAATATTATCTAACTCTTTAGACACTCTGACCATTAGCACCACGCAGCTGCTTGCAGCTATAGTTTTGAGACATTTTCTCATCCAAGGAGTGTAGCTGTATGGATCAGTGCCTCAAAAGCCTCTCTTGTTGCTTTAGGAATTTTTTGTTGCTTCTTAAAACATAAACAAACAAAATTTGACTATGGTTGCAGTTTGTTCTCTGAGTCCTAAGTCCAAATTCTGCTGGATCTCTGCACACAGTGAAGATGAGAGGCACATGCTCAGCACATGTTAGAGCAAAAACATCTGAGTGTTCTGATTTTTTAAGTTCATGGCTTTGAATACAAGATCTGGATGTTATCAAGCTCCGAAAAGTTGGGAAAAATCCAGTCAATTTGTGATGCTGGAAGGTATTTGCCTTCTAAAAGCTGTTAGTTGTATGTGTAGGAGTCACTCTTGTGGTGACAGAAAACGAACTCAATGCAAAAATGCTATGAAAAGAAGCTGCAAAACAGCTATACTTCCAATGCTCCAAAGAAGCCTTTGCTTGAGTGGTCCCATCACCTGGCAGGTTGTTGCAAACACACAAGCACTTTGTTGTCCCAAAATTCAGATTATAGAGCTATAAGTTCAGAGGTGCCAGAAGGCAGATCTGGGAAAACCTTTTGTCTCGTGTGTCTATGGGATGAAAGTGACAAAGTCTCTAAATGATTCGTGTCACCAGAAAGGAAGCAGACATGCAGGTGCTCCCAGTACCTATGGGCTCAGTTCAACTTTCCCAAGAAAGCATAAACTTGTATAAAGACAAGAGCTTTCCCTCTCTAGCTCTCTGAGCTTGAGAAGTCCCAAAACAAACTATCTGTGGTAGCAAAGATTTTAAGGAGAGTAAAAGTGGAGAATTTGGTACAGGGAGACTTAGAAAAAGGATAAGATTGTGCCTGAAGCAAAGGCCAGGATAGCAGTCCCCTTCCCCGTGTCCGTAGTGCCAGGCAGCACTCTGCTCCTTTGCAGTGTCCTGCTTTAGCTATGTGTCATAAATGGGGTATCAGGAATGACAGAAGCATGAGGCTTTGCAGGGATATCCAAGGCTAGATCACTTCATTTAGGCTTTCCCTGTCACCTGTGCTCTTGTCTGATTGAATATGGCACAGTCAGCTGGAAAGGCACTCAGAGATGTGGAAAGAAGGAAGGACGGACCTGCAAGTGAGCAATGAATGAGGTGACTTGTGTCAGCAGGAGGAACAACATCAGATCTGCACATTAGAGGGAACAGCCTTCGCAGTGATCATATAGCTGCATCCTGAGCATGAAGGTACTGGGTTACAAGGCAGCCCCTGCCTGCCCGGCAGCTCCAGCCCCAGCACACCATCAGTGTGGACAGGGAAGCTACTGCCCTCAGCTGCCACCCCACCGTGGGATGAGTCACCTCAGCTGTGGTCATGCATTAGTGCAGCAATAACGGGAGTTCGGTCATTACAATGTCTTGTGGGGTCTACATCTCCTGGATCTCACCACAGCACCTATGCACATGCCAATTGCAACCTCTCTTGCTGTATTTCTTATCCTTTCAGAACTTAACTTTATGACCATGCCACTATTTTATTTTAGCTAATTTGAGATGTCTTTTCAAGTTGTGATACAGGTGAAGTAACACCAGTAGATAAATATCCCACAGGTAGGTATCTTGTTAACAACACTGAAGTGTTTACTGTGGATTGCAGCATGCTCTGCTCATGGATTCAAGACTTCAGGTTTTGCTAATAATGTATTAGTTCTATACCGTGTCCCAAATACTTTTCTTCTGATGAAGGCTCTAGAAAGTTTTAAAATAAAATTGTTGTAAGCAAGCTCAGACATAATCTGAAATGGAAAATACGATTCTGACTGTATTAATGTCTGTCAGAACAGTTATAGAGGAAAGAGTCCATTAGTGCCATTTTGTCACATCATCGTGACGTTGATGGGCTTTTAACAAGCAAACCAGTTCATTTGCTATATATTTGCACTCTTTACTAAACAGTAATTGCAGATGTGTATCACACAGAAGCTACTGGAACTGTTTCCTTTTATTGTTATAAAGCAGTATTTAGTTAATCTCTTTCTGTGTACTCCTCTCTCATTCGAAATTGGCAAGTTGCAGAGTGAAAAAAAAAAAAAGGTATCTTGTTGAGAAAGAATAAAATATGAAAAAAAACACAGCCTAGATTTAGAGCCTTATGTTCATGCATAAATACATTCTATAAATGATTAAACGTGTTCAACACTTTCTGAAGACTGAAGTGGTGAACCCAACTTTGATGAAAACTCTAGAAAAGGACAAAATAAGTTTTTTTCTCTTGAATCTGGAAAACTCACTTCCTTGAAGCCTTCCAGAAACCAGTCTTTTTTTTTCCTTTCTTTCTTTTTTTCCATTGTTCCAAGGGTCTTCCATAGAAAGCTCTCCTTTGGTTCCCCTCTCTCTTGGTTAAATCTCTAGTTTATGCTTTGGGGTTTCAAACTGTAGTCCCCAGGTCTGTGCTGTGGTGCTGAACCAAGTGAGGTTGCCAAGCACACAACATTTTCAGTCAGTAAAAATTCCATGCTGAACATTTTTATCCTTTATGAAGAGACAGTAATAATCTTTTTAAATATATTTAAAAATTCCCAGAGAACTGTACATTAGAGATATAATTATCTACTGAAACTTGTAGTGTAACTTAAAATTATATATGATGGTCTCATTCTCTTCAAATTCTATATTTTACATTTTCTGTTATAATCCTATTTAATTCATATAACCTTGCCTCCCATTTTTATGCTAATTAAACTCAATGCAACTTTTCCTTAATGGTTACTGTGTCAAAGAATTCCTAAGAATTACTTGTTAATTTTACTTTGAGGAAGTGAAAATGCTATTTAAGCTACACTTACATCTACAAAAACATGGAATTAGATGTCTGACTTCAGGCTTATTCTTATTGACAAGTCATCTACTTATCACTCTAAGATTGCCAGTATGGCCAGTATTCTTCTAGAGCTAGCCATCCACTTCCCTCTCCACCTCCATGTTAACCCAAAGCACATATGCCTGATGGATGGTTTTGGTTATTTAAGTAGATTTAATTTGTTCAGATACAGAAGGAAGAAGTGTCTCTGCAGCACTGCTGACTGCAGCAGAACACAGATATGAGAAGAAACCGTGCTATTTCTGAGCACCATGGAGCAGCAATTCGGCATCCCAGCACTTCCAGGGCTTTTTCCAAGCACTTCCCCAGCTTGTTGGAGCCCTGAGCCCTGGAAGCAGTGTCATGAGACCTGAAGGAGAAGGAGACAGTGAGCAGGGCCGTGTATATCCAATGTCTGTGAGAAGTGGACACATCCTGTGCCAGCCAGCATCATGCCTGCTTCTAATGTCACCTGTCAAGGACGAGCTTCATCCTTCATCTTTGGCCTGGTAATAGCAGAAAGCAGAGCTCAAGTGGGGGGCTCAAGTTTCAAGTGAACTGATGACTTTTATGAAAGAGTATAAATCATTTTAAGTCACTTTTTTTTTTTCACCCTAAGAAATTTGAGTTAATATGAAGATATTTGCAAGCTGGTCCTAAAATTCTGTTCATCAGCTCTGTCTGATTTCAAAAGAAACTGTGTAGGAATACACCCTTAATACACCCTGAGTTAATATCAAAGACTCCATGTCACAATTTCAGGCCCTCTTTAGAATAGAAATGTTGGATTATGGCTTGCGAAGGATTGTTGATTGTTGCCTCTTTACTCGAGTTCTGCATCCTGGTTACCATTTTGTAAAGGGAAAAAATAACATATTCTGACTCTCTGAAATGTTTAGGTGGGATATACCACAGACCTTCTGCAAAATCTCAGAGTTTATAGAATCATGATGCTATAAAGAAAATAGATGCAGCTGAGCTTTACTGTCCTGTGTAAAACTTTTCCTGTCATAAATTCATTACTTCAAAACATTTGTTTAGGAACGTTTCTGCAACATTGTCATCACACTTCATCCACAGCATGACATGCTGGAGTCCAAAAACAATTTAAAAACATTGTAGCTGAGGGAGAATTAAATTCTTCTGTATTTGATGTTTGCATTGAATGTTTTTTTTCTTCCACTTGAGTCACTTATTTGCAACAAAGTATGCTTTTGATCCCCAAACCACTTCCTCATGTAGATTGAATTCATGGAAAAGTTGTTATTCATGAAAATCATTACTTCTTGTATATTCATGACTCACTTCAAGACATTATTAATAACTTATCTTTTACCCAGTTTGGAGCTAACTTGATCCAAGCAGTGAGAAGAAGAAGTCAGACTCACGAAATGCTGCAAGAGGCTCTATCCTTTCATAGAGCAGCTCGGGCTTTCATCTAGGAAATGGAAAGCACAGATTAAATTCCTCTCTCCTTAAGAGGAATCCATCCACTTCCCAAGCATATTCCTACCCTGTTGACATTCTACCACTAATTATTAAAAACTAATCACAAAATAATTACTGAAGTGCAATTTTCTCATTGAAAAAAAATTATAAAGTTACTCTTTCAGTGACAATATCATTATTTTATATTTTATACGGAACAGGACAGCAACAAAAAAGAAAAACGTATAGTATGGTGAGAAATGTGAATACCTGTTTCTTTGAGGAGATCAGACAAATCAAGCTAAGGCCTCTAGCCACATGAGATGAACCATTCTCCACTTTCTAAAGAAAAGAACTGTTGATGAAGATTATGGACATTCAAAGAACTGTTGATAAAGATTATGGACATTCAAATGAAACACAGCTGAAAACATTTAGTTTCTTTTCTTTTTTTTTATTATAGAAAGAGAGAATTTGTTTTATTTATATCATTTGTGTCCCCTCAGCGTGAAAGCTGGGGAAATCCAAACACAGATTAGTACTTATTCATGAAGAAGCAGCAGTAATCATTCAATAAATATACTGACCATAGCAATAATGTAGTAAATGCATTAATGTACAGCTGCTTACCATTTATATACAGCCATAAATAATATTTATTATCTGTATTGAATGTGTAATACAATGGCTCTAGCTAGAACACAATCATCTTATCATGCTGACTGTACAAACATATCCTTCTGATCTATACTGCTTAGAGTTTAAATTCAGATACAATGAGCAAATAAAGCAGAGACGATGGAGATGAAAGGCGGAGACAAGCAGCGATAAGAACACTTGGGTGCATAGACCACGTACATGCATAACTGCAGCTCTATTTATAAACTCAAACTAAACATGAGATATTAATGAAGTTAATAATCCCTGCTGGCCAGCTGCCGAGCATAGAAAAGGAAGGACAGGATTTATCTGGAAGGGGAGTATCGCTACCCGCTGCTGTGTTGCTGAGCAGCATTTATAAATGCTATGAGGTTCATCCAGTCTCCTGCCTTCTTGAGTGAGCTGTGCAAGGGCAGAAGCAGCACCTCTAATGGCTGTATAGTCTTCAACCATGTTCCTGCTTGCAGCAGTGAGGGGATTGCTGTCCTGTGCCATTCTGCAGAAAGGACTACTTGCACTTCAGGGTAGAAACTGCACTTTTAATGCTAGTGACTTAAATGTTGCCTCCTTTTTAATGGCAGGACTTTTTGTGATTGCTGTTTTAATAATAATAAAAAAAAGTCCTTTATAATCTGCATATATATTACACAGTAATAAACACTTCTGGATAATAAAAGAATTGGAAGGAGGTTAAGCAACCTTGATATTTCCTGCATTCCTCTCTGCCTCATGAAGCTCTGCCCCGACTGAACAGGTGGAGGATGCTTATGGTGACCCCAGGATCTGCGGGTACCACCGGGCTATCAATGGGCTGCCTGTTTTGCTTGGCTGGAGAGATGAGTGGAGGCTGTAGGGCTGGGTAGTTGTGTTGACCAAGGCCATGAAGCCAGTGTGTTAGCCGGAAATAGGCACAACTGTGAGCCTGGCTAAACATTTTCCTGAGATAATTCTGTTTCCTCATTGTAGCTGCTGAGTATTTCCATGTTGACACCTTTCTCCTGGAGACAGCCCTCCCCTGCCCGTGGTCTCACCACTGCTTGCAAAGCCAGAATCTAAATACCCAGAGAAATGAGCTGCTGTTGATGGTAGCTGCCAAATTGTAAGCTTTTCTTTCTATCCTCACTCATTCCTTCCAGTGGTTTTTTTTCTATACTGTATATCCTATAGATCACGCAAGCCTCTGCTCGGTACTCTTTGCTGATAAGATGCTACAGTCTTGTTCTCTGTCTGCTCTAGTGGAAAGACCACCTCAAAGTGATTGAAGTCACTCATATGTTGTTCATATACAGCTTATCCTGTAGCAAAGCTGTTGGTAGATGTCATCCAAACTGCATGTAGAATGAACACGAGAGCACCCGCAGTCTCCCTGCAGCCTCATGAAAAGGACCTGCACAGCCTGTCTCCAAAGGAGCTCAATGCAGGGATGATGCCACTGGCTCAAGAAAGTCATCAAATGCAAGCCACTGGGAACAGGCCCCAGGGCAACACACATATGTGCTTGTCCTCCTCTCTTCCTTTTACTTGGCATCTGCTACTGCTCAGATACCAGGCTGGAGAAGCCTCTGGTCTAAGCAGGGCTGTTCTTATGTTTTTATGGTCTTCTCAACCGCTATCTGCATTTCCTATATGAGGAAAAGGGGAATCATCTCAGATCAAATAACTTACCTTCTCTACCTCTTTTCTCCCCTCTCCTCAACCCTCTTATCATGTACATCTCTTTCAATTTTGAGTTTTTAGCCAATTATAAATTTTATTTTACATCTTTGTTTTCATAATGGCCCCTCTCTCTCGGGACTAGAATGAGAATAGCCAAAGTGGAATGGGAATAGCCAAAGAAAGCCTTTTCTCAGGCTATTTGCAACTTATCCAAAAGAACTAAAAAAGAAATCATAAAGAGCTAGTTCTCACAAGAGGGTTCAAACCAGTTTAGCAGATAGAAAGGATTTGAATTGTTTAATTTAGACTTTTGGTTGGTTCTCTGTCCTGATCTTTTCAACAATTTATGGTTTACTGATAACAATCTCTATTTAATTTCACTGATGGAAGACAAAGATTTGGTTTTGCTTAGGTTGTCTGCACAGAAGTAAATTTTACACCCTGCCTTGAGCCCTTCCAGTCAGTTAAGAGGTTGGTGTCTAACTTCTGTATGTTCATATTTGGGATCATGACTGAGGCACCTACATGACTAAAGTAAGAGATGCTGAGTATTTCCTTCAGCCTCAGTAGAACAAAAGCTTCTCCCCAAAACCGGAGGAGTCACTGTGGAAAGTCTCCATGTTGGGGTTGCTCTCAACAAGAGAAAGTTATTTTTGAGGCCACAAGCAAAGCTACCTGGGGGGAGGGGAAGACATAAAAAAAAATTTTAAAAGTGGCACGTTTTAAGCTTCTACGCAGTACTTTTTCAGACAGATGGCTGAGAGGCTGTCCAGAAGATGAGAAGAATGTTCTTTTTTTTTCATGCTTTTCTTGGAAGCTAAATGGAGATGATTGGTACTGGAGAAGATCCAGCAAGGATAAGTACTTTAGCTCCTTCATTTTTTTCCGTCAGGAACTGTCTGATCAAATGTAATAAGAATAGATCCAAGAGGATTTTAAGTTACAGTCCTCAAGGTATGACACTGGTCTCAATAAATTCTTTGGCAAAACTCCTACTGGCTTTAGCTGGATCCAGGTTTCTCTCAGACAGTTTTGGCAAGAAAGACCCATTCTCCAGAAGTTTATTTAAAGAACAAACCAAAACTATATTACAAAATTTAGGAGTAGTGACATGATTCTAGGGACAGTCCAACCCTATCTTTTACTCCCACCCTCAAGAAACAACTCCATATCCATGAATCCAAGAGAGAAACAAAATCTTGCCCTTAAATTTTTCATGAGGGTTTTGAGCAGGGGTGTTGCTGTCTACTCAGTAGCACTGCAGTAGCCTTGATTGAATTTACTTTGAAACACCATTGCTTAACGAAGGCTTGTTTATCATAATGAGAAGCAGCTTGCAATCTATTCACACCCAGCAGCTTAAATCATTTATTTGCAAGTGGTCTCCAGATCAGAAGAACTGGATGGGCAACTACCATCCCAACACTATGGGAGCAACCTATAGCTCCAAAACTCAGCAGTCATAATTGCCAGGAAATTGCTGGATTTTAGACTGAATTTTGAGGATTTCACGATGAATTAGAAGATACCATTTGGAAGGAATGCTTTATTTACTACAAAAAAACCTCATTCTGAAAAAAATTTTCTCCTTCCAAATTATAACTCAGAACTTATCCCTGCACAACCATTACTATAGCCACCAGCTAGCCAGGAAGACAAGCACAAATGGATTAGTATTGCTTTGTAGCAGTGGATTTGGGAATCTGCGCTCCTTATATGTCCCCTGTGTGGATAACTTCTCTGCTGTTTAAGGTGTAGTAAGCTTCAGTTACCCACATTCCTCAAACTGACCCTTTGCATAGTAGCATGAAAATGTTGATCAGCAATGAATCTGACTACAGGAGATCCAGGGAGTCTGGCAATGAAAGGATTAGATCTGCTGACTAAAAGTTAAGTCTGCTTTTGCAAATATCTCCCATTGCAGGTACAGCTAGAATAGGGTGCGATGATACTACAGTATTGCTTTTGTTTTATTCTTATCAAAGAGCAATTGTTAGTGACTATTAAATTCTGTTTTAAAAGTACTAGACAGACAATGTAGTAACAGTTGTAACATGTCCCTCTAGGATTGAGACTAGAATTTCTGAAAGAAGAGAAGGGATAGATGGATAGACTCAATGGGAATTCATTGAGGATTGACAGCAGATTCCCTTAGGGCTTTTTTTTTTTTTTTTTTTTTTTTTTTTTTTTTTTAAAAAAAAATCTCCTTCCAGGTCATTAAGACCTGGAGAGTCGGGGCAGAGTATTCAGAATACAAGCAAGATTTCCCAGACAAGGAGGATTTGGATTCATTAGTGAAAAATGGACAGGAAGCTAGAGGTCGTTAGAAGTGGGGAGCAAGCTGAAGGTCAATATGGGTGAAGCCGAGTCAGCTGTAGAAAAAAGCAAAAGAAAATCAAGTCGTGGAAAGCTCAGTGGCACATACACGAGGAGACCACGGCGTAACCCATGCCACTCTCAAAAGGAGATACTCATTCTTGCACTGCTCCCAGAGAAATCCTCATCTGAACAGTCGAAGTTTTATCCTGCTCTGTTTATAGTACCTCTAGTCAAATATAGCTGAGACAGGGGGAGTCACATGACGAAAGTATATTGCTTATAAGAATGCTTTTTTTCCATGCTCATATATTACCTATATACATACATCCACATGCTCACATGCACATATCCACACCTGACAAATGTGGGCATTGTGATACTTTCACACAGCTTTGCTTGCTAGAAGATTGTTGTGCTCGAAAGAAAAAGCCCTGTTTCAATCCCCTGGAATCAGTGGAGAGATGCCCATTGACTTCACCGAGATTTGGCTCAGGTCCCAACTCTGTCCGTTTACAAGTCGGAAAATAGACTGCAATTTCTCATTGCATCTCCTGGGCTAACTGCACCTGGAACTAAATGTGTGGAAAAGCCCCACCTTGTCAAGCTTCTACCTCACAAGTTTTTTTTCTTTTTTTGTTGATATTTGATCATATATTATTTAATTCTTAAAAATCAGCCACAAAAAAGATGTTTCTAGACATGTAGTCATTGAGTTTCCTGTCCTTATGATATCTGACAGTCTTCGGAGATGCTATCTCCAAGATATATCCTTCATTATGGTCGTGCCAGAAGATACCAGTTTGGTCTCTTGCAACAGTGGAAAGTAATTTTCCTTGGAAATATTTGGAGGAGGACATGGGATGGAGGGGACAAATATATATTATATTTGTATAATTATATTGTATAATTATATATTTTGGAACAGGCTGCCCAGAGAGGTGGTGGAGTCTCCTTCTCTGGAGATCTTCAACACCCGCTTGGACACCACCCTGTGCCACATGCTCTAGGAGACCCTGCGTGTGCAGGGGGTTGGACTAGATGACCTCTAGAGGTCCCTTCCAACCTTAAGCCTTCTATGATTCAGATTATACAGAACTTCTCCAGATTCTCTTCTACACAGCAGAGATTCTTCACTCCTCCAGCAACCTAAAATAAAAATAAATGTCTATGATTTGGATTTGGGATTGATGCTTAAATTTCTTTTTAAAATCCTGTTTTATCAAAATAGTTTTGCAAAAGTTTAAAATAAATGACCAGCAGAAACTTTTACATGGCTAAGGACGCTTTAGGAATGATTAATCTGATGCTTGTGCTGATTCTTGTGAATTGATCAAAAATCATCACACCTTCTTACTTCTAGACTTAATTCAATTCTGGTACTGCAATAAGACTTAGAACTGGCAAACTGGATGTTATTTCAAGCTTGGAATAATGTGTTAGAAAAATAGGCTGAGTCCTGTCTTTCATCTACCGATAGGTCTGCATTATTTGGAGGCTGTGAGAAATACTCACTGATTTCAGAGTGAATCAGATCCAAGAGGACCTCACAGGGGATGAAGGTAGTTTTGAGGTGGGTGATGGCACTCCAGCACTCCGACACTTCTCCTCCAGACAAATGCTTTCTCAGTCTATTGTTTTATGCAGTGATGCATTACTAAAGTGGAGTAATTATGTGGGTAGCAGAAATTTTATGACATCTTTTATTTATTCATTTCTTTAAGTGCTTCAGGGTTGTCGCTAATGTGACAGATGTGCACAACTGCCAAGGCACCAGCTAACCCAGGGTATTTCACTTTGGAACAAAATCCCAGTGTAGATGGCCCTCTTTTTTCCAGCTTGACTTCCAGTCAGAGAAATACAAGAGGGTTTGTTTAATTTTCTTATCTCTTTATTACAGTTTGATGATGATCTAATTATTTTAGAAATGCTAATAGTTCCTCTGCTTCCATGTTGAATGTGAGAGTATTATTCACTAACTGCAACGACAGAATTTCAAGTGACGTCAACAGCATTTGTGTGACTACACATACCATAAACGAAATCAAAATATTGTACAATGACTGGAAAACAGTCTAAGAAAAAACTGTTTGAATACGACGTTAAGCAAGGAGCAAGCTGACTAACACATCCATTTAACTCAAGAGTCTCAGTGCATACAAATTGTGTTCTTGTCTACTGACTTTTGTGTAGCCTGGAAATATGGTAAATGAACTAACTGCCATGCTATTTTTGCCCACATATAGTGATTCATATTTAAATTAATAGCACAGCAGCTTGTCTGCTGTGTATTTTTAGGCTATTTTCAATGCTAATAGAGTTATTCTCTCCAGTGATATATTTGTTGTACAGTGAAATATTGATTGAAATTAGTTTAAACTGCAATCAAGCCTGACAATGCCAGTGTCTGAAGGTTTCAGGATAGTCCTCACACCTAGAGTCTCTGCATGCATACAAGTAGCAGAAGGCTGGGAAGGAAACTCATCCCTACATCTAGAACTTTGAAAAAAAGGTGAAATCTAACATCCTTCTACTGCATTGTGCACAGGAGCTTGTTTTGACCTTTTGGCCTAAGGGTGAAGGAATTTTCACCTGAGATTTTCATCTGCAGCTACTGCTGCAGCCACTGCCCTTGCTAGGATGAGGAACACCCGTTTTTTGAAGCATCAGGAGGGCATGGCCGTGCTCTAGGGGACTTCCCGCAGGCAGGAATGACAGGTCAGAAAGAGCCTGCCATTTTCCGACCACACCAAAATGTGATGACATTTTCTAACCACACCAAAGTCTTCTGCAGTGACGATGTTAATGTAATCTGAGCATTTTTTGCAATGACAAGAGGTCTGAGCTCGCTGTGTAAACAGGCCCAGCCCTGACGTTCTCGGACCTCGCACCAACTACGCAAGACAAGAGCGGATGTTTGCATTTTCCCTTCTACTGCATTTAGGGGAGGAAATCTGTTATTTGCAAAAGGAAAAGGAGCAAAGAGACTCTAGTCGCACTCCCCAACACGGTATTAACGCAAATTACTCTGTTGCTCAGGGCCCAAACCGCAGTTATGCTACTACTCAATGCTCTGCATAAGGCTAGAGGAAGCAGCAGCCTCAATACTGCTAACATATGGACTTTCTGATTACAGGAGAAATTCAGTGATTAAAGCAAATCCTCAAACATTGGTATTTAATGTTTGCCTCTTCTTTGTGAGCATGAAGACTCTTGTGCTGCTACATTCCCCTTGGGCTGCATTTCCCAATCCATGGGGCTCTGTGCCCTGGGACTCACAAAATCTCTGACCTGGCAGCAGTGATATAACGCAGATCTCTGCTCCTAGGAGGGAACACCACAGTGGATTTTCATTGCTTTCCAAGCAGATGTTAAAACAGTTGGCGATCGTTGCTGGAGACGCGGGGGAACCCTTGCCAATTCTCATTTTGCTATTCTACAAATCCATTAGTGGTTCATAGTAAATCTGGTAATACTCAGATCCCAGTACGCACCAACATTTGACAGCAAGAGGATGAAGCAAGATCTTTTGTTACCAAGATTGCATTAACTAAGCAGACTATGAGGTACCTGGCCAGAAAGCAGGAAAAACAAGCAACATGGGTATCCAAAACATGGGCTGGATTTTGCTCTGCATTGCCCTCATGCAAACCAAATAGAAGGTGTACAGAGTGTTCTTCCCCTCACAGAAAATGAATGCTAATTGAGTGCTATGTTTTGAGATGCATAACTGGAATTTGGCTGGAATAACATTTATAAGAGGACCACAAGATCTGGCACACTAATTGAAATGTAGAAAGTCAGTCTTTTTTTTTTTTTTTTTTGTACACAGGAGATTGAAAGAGCTCCTAAAGCCTTTTAATTTTGCCTACTGCCCAGACCATCAACAGACCTACAGTTACGTTGCTGGAATTTTAGGATATATGAGTTTACTTTTTCTTCTCAACACTCTTCATAATACTCTTTGAGCAAAACATACACAAGCACCCAGTACATGTGTTAAGTCTCAACTATCTTTCATATTGCCTCTCTTTAAGAAACTAGGCAAAATCTCCATCTGTAGTTGACTACCACTAATGTTAGCTTGTATTTTTGGTTTGTTTGTTTGTTTTTGATTTGTTTTTTTCCCTTTTTTTTTTTTTTTGGTACTCACAGCCAATTCATCATGACAAGTGCTCCATGCTGGCTCCAGATCTGGCACTTCTGAAATTATTTACTTCCACGTTTTAGTTTCATCTATTATTGTCAAAGTCATCTTGCAACAGGAGGGGAGATGACCTTGCTTTCCCACGGAAATACAAGATTGGTATCAGAGTATGTTCAAAGTGTATCTATTTAGCAACGCAGAAAGCAGATACATGCTGAGCTGTTTTTCTGTCCTGGACATAGATGCTTGGCTAAACTACATCATATACTTAAATCTATCAGAGAGCTGCACAAGAAAATCTTGAATGCCTTCAAAGCCTAAAATATTTAGGAGCTCCCACCTGCCTCATTTTCTGTGGCCTTGCAAGTGGTACATGATTTTACCATTTTCCTGTATTAAGTGGTTCAGAATGTCTTCTAGCTTCCTTTGCCATATGCACTACAGTCAACAATTAAAAACGTCATTTTAATTATCTATTGTACTCTTTTTTTTTTTTTTTGGATTTGATTTTGGCTTTTTTGGAGGTGGAGAAGTGTGAGGTTGGGAGCCTAGTATATTAATTTTTGTAGCGGAATATTTTGCAGATTTTTTTTTAAAAATGAAACTGTAAATGATGTTCATTAGATATGGGGCAAAGATAGATGCTGTCATAAAGCAAACCAAACACAAATCTGCTTCTGATGGTCTCTGAACATTCAGTTTCAGAGCATCTAATAAAGTCTTGCATATTCTAGCACATTCTAGATATTCTAGTATTGCTCAATTTCATTTAAAAAATGAAATATAGGACCTTACTCAGATTTTAATTCCCAGGCACCGACATACTTGCAGTCAAGTGAAAACAATAATACCAGATTTATTCTGGAAGTGAAAGCAAGACCAAGATATACCCTTAAAAGTAATTTATTAGAAACAAGCTATGTCCTTTCTCCTTTATATGGCCTATAATATCCTAGTTTAGAGAAGGAATGTTACCCTTTGAATTCAAACCTATTAAAACATGAACAAACAGAAGGAACGGGTTGCAGCCAAGGAGCTGGCTTCATCTGTGAGAACCGTATCTTTCCCAATACATACACGTTAAGGTCACGGTTCTTCCTACAGTCCTGGTAGCCCAACAATGCTGCTGTAACATTTGTTGGTGGTGTTGCTTCTTGATTTTTATTTTTACTGGCTGAACTTTGCTCCATTTCTGCTTTTCAGTTCCTTCTCTCTCACCTAACTTTAAAGAAACCTAACACAAAAGAAGAGAGAAATAAGAGAATTCACTCAACTAACAGGTAGGATTTGTGCTGGAAGAATCAAGAAAAACTGTCAGGAGGAAAGCATAAAAATCAAGAATGCCTTTGTGATGAGCTCAATCATAATATCAACACAGTAATATCAGGAATGGGAAAATTATTTTTCAATCGAATAAATAAATAACACATCTTTCCAGATGGGAAGAAAAAAAGAAGAATGAACAAATAATCCTTTCATATTCAAACCATATGCCATAAAGTGAAAAAAAAGGTTGCAGAAATATGCATCCTGACAGATTTATTGTCTAAAAACACAGGGAAGATCCATGTTTTTCAAGGTTAGTCACATTCAGAAGGGATTGAGTCCTGAAGCGGGGAATATATTTGTGGCTATTCCATTGACTCTTCCAGTATTAAGTGAAACATGAGTGTACTTTATTAGCCGTGCAAGAACTGATGCGCTTAAGGCTGGCAGCACTAATACTAAGACAAGATGCCCCATGAAGGAAAGTGGGAACAAGTTCTACTGCTAGATACTACTGGGAATACTCAAGTGTTACAGCCTTGATTCTGGCCCAAGGCTAATACTCTTCAGAGTAACTTCAGAATAGGCAATGGTGTTGCCTTGGATTTACTCCAACATAATTAAAAGCAGATTTTGGCTCATCTTACTCTATAGGAATAGGAAACACTATACATTTCTTTAGCAGCACACTATTGGAGAGGGATGGGACTTTCTGACGCTCCTCTGTTACCTGGCTAGACATGAGCTTCCTGCAGACTGTAAGTCATTTAGGAGGGCATATTCCAATAGGTCTCTAATGTGGCTGGCCCATACTGGACAAAGCCAGGCCTCCGACTCATCAACATTGCATGTAGAGACACACTTTCAGCCCACAGTACCAAACGAGGGCACTTCACTTTGACATTTCATTTTCATCAAAGGTTGAGGGACTAGCACTCCCACCTGGCCCTTGCTGCTAGAGAGGCGGCTGCTTGTCCTGTGGGTTATCTGCAAGGCAAACTGCAATGAACTGGAGACATTCTTTGGCTGATGCCCATCTTCCAGCTCCACATTCCTGCAGTGCTCAGGCATGATGATGTCCAGTATCTGTCCTTCCACTGTCTCCCAACCAAAATCCATGCCCTGGCCTGCATGCAAGTGCTTGCAGGGAGAGAGGAGGGAGAAGGAGTTCTTCGTCTCCGAGGAGCGCTCTTCGGAACAAGCTCATCCGAACGACTTCCAAGACTTCTCACGGCGTATTTGCTCTATAGAAAAAAATGAAGACCTTGCCACAGGCATTGTGCAGCACCACTTTACACCATAATTCAACTAGCATTACAATTTCCCAAGCTCTAAATTCAAGATATGGAGTGTGAAAAGGATCCAATTCCAAAGACATATAAAGGGAGTAGAAATGCAAGCATGGGTGATTCATCCTGTCTGCTCTATTAAAGTCAGTTCAAAACACCCAGGGTCAATATTTCTCTTATAAAAGTGAAAGAAAACTGCATTCATGAAGCACAGTGGTAATTTTGCAGTTATAATGAGGGATCTTTGAAGAGGTAAAAATTTCTTTCAAAAATTAATTTTCCCTAAAACATGGAAGTCAACAGTAAATGTGTGGAGTAGTGAGTGTCAAAGCAGACTGAATCTGGATTCTGCCCATGCAATCAAGAGAGAGTCACTAAAGAAACAAACTGTCCTAGTCCCTTTTCTCCATCACCTGCATGCTCTTTAAAGTGCCCATCTAAACTGCTGAACAATATGTTACTTCCATTGTTCCTTTACCATACTCTCCTCCCATCATTTTTTCTTGCAATGCCGAAAATTTCTGTTATTCCATTGTTCCATTGGCTGATTCTCATAGAAAAGATGTATCATTAGCAAAATAAGTAAGTAATTCTCTTCTGTCACTCTGCTTTTTTATCTGTCACACTTCTTAGCATCCTGTAAACTCAGTGTCAGCCCCACTGAGAGACTCTGACACCTACACTTATATTTAATGACTCATTCAAGTCTGTATCTACTTCATCTGTGCAAGCTATAGCCTGAATAAAAGTATGAAAATGTAAAAATAGTGACTTTTATAAAAACTGACTTATATAGTATCCTGAGAATACACAGGAAGTTATCAAATATCTTCATAAAATCTACAGTGCTTATTTTAACTATTTGTTGCTGTTTGATGCATCTTTGATTGGTCCTTCCTGGTAGAAGACTCACGGAAATCTCCCCTGCTCTTGCTAAGATCTGTCTTTAGAGCCTTAGGGATGATTTTGCAGCATACTTGGCTTAGTAATTTTTTTTCCTTCAGTTTGTCCTTCATAAACAATTCAGCTCTAAACAACTTAGAATATTATAGATGAATATAGCAAATGCTGTGATTAACTATCACTTCTTTCTACTGTTGTACCTCTTCCTTGCTAGTATTATTCACCTAGCTCTTCCTGGACCTTTATATACTGCTTTTGTTGAGTTGTTTTTAATGATTTTCCTTCACACAGAACAGTTGCTAGTTGTTGGAGAGTTGAAAATATTTTTGAGAAGTGAAAATTTGTTTTGGCTGGTTTCATTTTCTTCACAAAGATCCACATTATTTCACTTACTCAAGCTTGAGGATTGCTTCTCTGAAAACTAACTATATTTTCCTAGAATTTATTATAAGGTCTTTCAGGAAGGACTACAACGTGTCTATGTTGATGTGCTGTGATCAGTTGAGCCTGATCACAGGCAAAATTTAATCTTCAGTTCAGTTTGAAAATGCTGCAATAAATGACATTTCTCCTAGTCTGATTTCATCAATTCTCTTTTACTTTTCATAGTTTTGTTTTCTCTTGTTTCAGCTGCGTTCTCTTCATTTATAGTTTGTTATTTTTAGTCCTGAGGATCTGTATTGTGGCACATATTCGTGTAATTTTTTTTTTCCAATACATATATGGTACCTGAGAGTTCTACTAGGAGAAATCCAGATTTTTTCATGGATATCTTTGTGAGGAAAAAAATATAAATCTTGAGCCTCAGTGCCAGAAACAATCAAGACATCTATGCATGATTCTGTTTTGGAAATTCAAGCTATATTTATACATTTATTTCAAGCTTTTTTTTCCCAGCATTTTCCAGCCTTGTTAATTTATTTGCTGTAGGAGCATCATAATAAGGTAAGATTTATGGGGAACCAGGAAAAGATCTTTTCTACATTGTTTTTGTTTGTTTCAGCTTTGATTTTTCTTTCTTTCTGTTCTTTCTGATAGTTTTGTATGTTTTTTCTCTTTTCTGTTTTTTTACCTTGCTAACATGAAAAATAGGGGGGAAAAAAAGACCTTCCTACAGCTAGACTTAGATACTATTATGGGAATGGAATGAAATACAGTCAGTCAGTAAATATTCCTTTAAATTAATAATTCTCACATAAATTCTTTGATAGCATGTTTTTGTTTATCCATAACATTTTTAACATAACCAGAACGTGGAAAAAGAGAGTTTTAGTAGGCTGACAGTCCCTCTGCTCTGTGCTGCCAATGGGCGACGTGCTGGGTGGAGCAGCGGATTGGTTCTGTTTCCAATAGGGCCTCACTGCAGATGCACACTCATCAACGAGTGCTTAATCCTAAAGAAAACTTTAACTTAATCTGAAGGTTAAAAGTTATTCCTACTACGTAGCAGTGGCCAATTCTGTAACTAAAATGTAATCTTTGATTTGAATTTAAAGGTAAATCTTATTTCTCTACTAGCTAGTAACCTCTTACAGAGAGAAAACAGAGACACCATAACCATTCCCATAACCATATTATTTTCAAATATGTTATGAATTTTTGTTCAATATTATATTCTTCATATGAATTAGGGTTTAGCAGTACATAGTTTTGTTTGTCTCACCTGTTATGATCAGTTTATATTCCATTTACCACAGTCCAAAACAAGAATATAGCACCATAGAGATAAATATGAATAGAGATAAACCAGTGCCTGTGATAATGAAATGAGGTATTTTAAATGCAGCTATGTTCACCTTCCAATAAGAAATGCTTGTGTGTGATTTACAAAGGTAGAGTATTTTTTTAAGTTAAAAATTCAGAAGAGACCTCTCCAAACTTTAGATGTGTTTGAACAGTTCATACAGACTCCTAATCCATGAAAGGCCTTTAGGACCATTAATCAAGCCATTCTAGGTTTTGCCCTTCCCATTTTTCTTCAAGATAATCCACAGAAACAGGCAAATAAATTATGCATAAAAATTTATGAGTATAATTTTTTCCTTCTCTCTAAGTAATGTGTGTGATTTTCCCTGGAGAAATTTTCCCTCCTGCATAAGAAATTAAAGCTTTTAAGCAAAGAATATTTCCACTGTCTGGAAGAAAAACAAAAACATTGCCACAATCAAGTTATTATCAAATTTTTTTTAAAAAAAAAAATACTGTATTGTTCATGTGAGGAAGAGGCTAGTAGCACATATAAATGTAGTTTAAAAGTAGTCTTCGGAATGCTGTAGCAATGTAATATAGTATAAAAAACGTTTCATAGATTAAATATTCTTTTCTGCCAGGAAGGACAATTTGTTTTGTTTTATCTCTCTTCAGTTGAAGTTCATTAAGAAGCTTCTAAAGATGTAAAACCTGCAAAGCAGCAAACCCTGCAGTTTGTTTAATCCTTCAGCATCTGAAACTAACACTTTCAGAGCCTGTGGCCACTTTGGTTTCCAGTCTAGACAGTGACCATAGTGAACTACATTTGAAGTTTATCCAGACATGAAGTTTATAAGGAATGGACAGGCAAGGCACGTGCACAACATGAGAAGTCTGTCTCCATTCTGACTAAAATTTTCATCCATTTATAAGAAGCCTTATAAATTCAAGCAAAACTCGAGTCTAGGTAGTTATCTTTTTTGGCCTAGAGTAATACTTTGCTTTAAAGTCAAAATAGACATTTTGAAAATTGCACAGATGAAGATGTTGGAGTTGCAAACATCTATTTGCTTGATAAACTGTAATTGTATTGCTATTAAAGGTTCCTACAGCCTATTTATAGACATCTTTTTTACATTTTAACACCATTCACAATATACATTATTTATAAAAGAAGTGGTTTATCTTGTCTTCCAGGAATCCATCCTGTGCACAATTAACTGCTACACTATATGCATTTCTGTAAGTGAAGGAAAGCACAACCCTCTACTTTCAGGGCTGGTTTTCAAAAGACCGCAATTTCTTGGGGTCCTTCCCAGATGGAGCCTTGAATGGCTCTATACTGAGTCAAATCACTTTTCCTCATCAAACCCTTCAGCTGTAGTTTTAGCACAAGGTGTAGAAGAATGGTTGTCCGAACTGCACACGGTGGGAGCTGTTGCATTGCTAACGTCACCTTCCAATTCTAGTGAACTGCGGGGGAAGGCCTGGCCAGGGCCCATGAAATTCCATATCTGACCAATCCAATCTTTTAAATGGGTAAATTTAGGCTCCCAGAAGAAACCTAACAAAATACATGAGCGGACCGACATTCTCTTTACAATCAACAAATTCAGTATAATTCTAGCCATCTGTTGGCTTGTTCTTCTAAACCTCAGTACAAGAGGGATTATATTTATCTGAATTATCTGGAGGACAGCTTCACTGACATTAGCTGAGTATTTTTCCTAGAAGAAATTAAGTAAAAAAAATTGTAAATAATACTAAAAAAAAATTTAAGTTAGGCCTCGAATAAACTGCAGAGTGCCTTTATTTTATATGAGGCAAAACCAGAAAAAAAAATCTCCCTTTCCTGGATTACATAAAAGTGTGTGTAAAAACCATTATTATCAATTAGAAAGTTTATATTTTCTCTTTTTGAGTTATCTTCAAGACAGCTAAACTGAGGGACTTGGCTTTTCCAAACTTAAGGGGACTGTAATATAAGAATAGCTTATCAGATGAATAATAGTTATTTAGTGAGCACACACTGCAGGAAAAATTTCAAAAGAAAATGAAATCTTTTCCATTCAGCTGTAGAATTCAGCATGTGACTCCCCCTTTGGTTCTGGCTGTTCAGCTCCAACATTCCAATTTGAGGCAAATTTGATTAAACTGTTCAAAGAAATGGTTTACTGTGTCCCATAATGTTCAAAACATGCTGTTCCTCAGAAATGATTACTGGGACAGTAAAGCTGTACTCACTCTCTGGGCATGATGAAAAGATACAGAAGATGCAAACGTCTGTCTTTACTTAGTTATTGAGCTTTCATCCAGAAAGAGATTTAATGGACCCAGGAGACGTGGCCTTATATATATATTTGTGGGGGAAATAGTTTTCAGGAAAAGAGTTTTTATTTTTGAAGTGGCTCAATGGGTCTTTTGGGCTGTCTGGAAATAGGAGGGTCTTGCACGTCAAAACAAAAAGAAAAAGGAATGGATAATCAAAGAACTGACCAAATTACGAAGCTGAGAAACCTACATTTTCCATTTGACTGGAGGAGGACACAGTTGTACGTCAAAAAGCAAACAAACAAACAAAACCCCAAAGCCTGCCAAGCTCGTTTTCTATCTTTCAATCTTTCCAGATCTGTTTTAAAGACTGAAGATGTTCATGAAAGCTACTGAGATCTTGGATGCTTAGTCTACGCCAAAATTTTTGATACATAACTCAGCCTGAGTATTGGAAACAAACATTATCCTTGACCTAAGTTGCTATTACTTCTTCTCATAATTCAAAGAAAGAAGTGGAAAGGGTTTTGTTTTATTTTGTTTGTTTGTTTGGAAACTTAAATGTGGAAATTCTGGATGATTTGGGGAATGGGTACTTGTGATACCAGCTGATTATAACCCTTCTCTCAGCACTTCATGCATTGTCTCCTTGGGAGCACAATGGTTGTAATTTCACTCTTCCAGACTAAATGATTTTCATGGTAATTTTGTTGCCGTTATCCATTCCACATGTCTCTGACCAATGACTTCTAACTAGTATTCTGAAAAAAACCCCTATGAAACATAATAAAAAGGTAACGGTTATACCTAAGTGAGTTAATAGAGCAATTAAAGATGAATAAGCTCTGCTCAGACTGCACAGAATTGTTAAAAAGTAGCTCAGTTAGAGAAGGGTTGTAAAAATACACCTGAATACTCTACAGTGCATTAGATTCTTGTAAATATGTCATGTATGTCATTTCTTATCAAATTATTCTGCATAGTAAATAATTTATTTCCATATATATGAGGTATCCACATGTCTCTGGATGAGAAACTCACTATTGTTCCCTCTCTCCCTTTCTTCAGCTGGGAGGTTTATTATCCAGGGCACATATTCATCTGCAGACATATATATAACAAAAGCTTTCTTGCTTTCCTACCAAGGTGGATGCAAAAGCCAGACTTTGGGCCAGACCTCTGTATGTCAACCCCTTTGACTCTTGATTTGGACATCGTCTTTACCTTGGCCAGTTCATGGAGGACCACATACATGTTCATATGCACGCTACCTTCAGCACATTTTCTGGGAAACAATTTGCTCAGAAAAGTCACTTATGATCCCTCCAACTCATATTATATTCTTTGGTCGTGGAGTCCTTATTTTAGTTTTGCTTTCCGTTTATGTGTTTGACACTTTCAACATTCTGGTGATGGAGCAGATGAAGTTTGAAGTTATTTCAGTGAAAAAAACAAAAAATTGTGAAGAGACAGTTGCAGGAAAGACAGTCTGTTATGTTGAATTAGTTAATACAGAAGGCTGTAATATTCTCTTTTGCATACATAACACTCTATGCAGGTCATCCATGCAATAAAAGGCTTTGTCAGAACAATAGAGATGCAAAGAATAAAATTTTAAATTATTCTAACCTGATAAACAAATCCCTCCTTACTATAGAACAGCAATTTATTGTATTCTAGCAGTCCTGTTAGGAAATGCTCTGTAAATATCCACTATTTTTCCCAAATGCATAACATTTCAGGAAGAAAACCTTTGCTTTATCTCAAGCCGAACCTGAATTCTTTGAAAGATCAAATCAGAATCATTCGGACTCAACACGTGCCTTTGTAATTCGGGGAAATTTGCAGGTTGTCTTGAAGCGAATCCTGCGTGATGAGATCCTCCTGCAACGCCTTGGCAGCAGCAGAGGTGACACAGCCTGCCTTGCTATGGCCTGTGTCCCATCCCTGCTGCAGCAATTGCCACCACCATTGATGACCACCAGCAGCTGGTCCAGCACTGCACAAGGGCTCCTGACTGACTTTTTCCTTGGACAGCACTTTTCATAGAATCATAGAATGGCTAGGGTTGGAAGGGACCTGTAGAGGTCATCTAGTCCAACCCCCTGCACACGCAGGGTCCCCTAGAGCATGTGGCACAGGGTGATGTCCAGGCGGGTTTTGAAGATCTCCAGAGAAGGAGACTCCACCACCTCTCGGGGCAGCCTGTTCCAGGGCTCTCTCACCCTCACTGTTAAGAAGTTTTTTCTCAAGCTCCTGTGGAACTTTTGGTGCCTCAATTTGTGGCTGTTTCCTCTAGTTCTATCACTGGCCACCACTGAGAAGAGGCCAGCCCCATCCTCCTCACTCCCTTTCTTGAGATATTTATATACATTAATCAGGTCCCCTCTCAGTGTTCTCTTCTCTAGGCTGAAGAGGCCCAGCTCTCTCAGCCTTCCCTCATAGGGCAGATGTTCCAGGCCCCTAATCATCTTTGTGGCCCTGCGCTGGACTCTCTCTAGCAGTTCCACATCCCTCCTGCACTGGGGAGCCCAGAACTGCACACAGTACTCGAGGTGCAGCCTCACCAGGGCTGAGTAGAGGGGCAATTTTCTCCTTAGAAAATTCAACTTGTAAGAAAAGTAGATCTGATGGCATTGATGATAAGGAAGGGAAGTGGTGTAATCATGCTGCCCTGTTGGTCTGTTGGTTGGAGCAGATACTTTGTATTTATGCGTGGCCCTGCTCTCTCAAAGGACTTTTAGGAGAACCATCCTTGTGCTCCCTCTCATGGCCTAGAAAAATGCTCAAGAAATGCTGGGGGACAAGCAGAAGCGTCCTAGAGCCTCATGTGCTCCCTGTGCCTGGTAAAGGGCTGTGACGATCCAGTTTGTAGATGAGACCGTTGTCAAGAAAACTTAACTGCAAGGAAATACTAAAAATAAAGCTGGCCAGATAAACTTGATAGTTTTTTGGGCAGAAAAACAAAGTGATGGAGTGCCATGAATATACTTGGACTTCAGACAGGCATTTGATATGGAGGCATATAATAGTCTAGGGAGAAAATCAAATCAGTCTGGCTAAGACAACAAAACAATTAGTTCAATCAAAAACTGGCTAGTGACCTACTAAATTATAAATATTTCAGAAAGGAGAGAGAAACTGGCTGGTAATGTCCCACAAGGATTGGCATTGGGCTACCTGTTTAAAGTCTGGAGGCTATATCTACACAATTGTATAAAAATAATGGATGTATAAAAATAATGACATGACCAGATTTGTCCTGCCCTCACACCCCAAGCACTTCAGGCTTTTACCTCTGGCTGCAAGCCTTTTGCAGTGAAGCCTGATTTTACATGGCATCTCTTCCAGCAGAATTAGCACAAGAGCTCTAGAATGTGGGCAACAGGTACAAACCGAAACACAGGAATTTCTACCTGAACATGAGGAGATATTCAAAACCTGCCTGGACACAATTCTGTGCAGTGTGTTCTAGGTGGTTGGACTAGACGATCTCCAGAGGTCCCTTCCAGCCCTGAGCATTTTGTGATTCTTTCCTTCGAAGCTGGCCATACTCACTAGCAGTACAGCCCAGCACTGTAGTTCCCTGGGTTGGTATCCAGCCACATATGGAAGATATACAAATTTCTTCTTCATTATCTTGATTTAAAGTCATTTTTATTTGGCTGCATGAACATGTGTGTTTAAATTAGACTCCTAGTAGTAATGACTATAAAAAAGGGTGTTTTCTTTACCTTCTTTATAACACCAATATTTCCTCTATCCAGTCTCTCACACTGACATCTCCACTATGGAGAACACAGTGTTAACAAGGTCTACAGAGAAAGATTTGGGATGGTGGTAGTTATCCAGTCTCACACTCTACCATTAATCATTTAAGTCATCCACTCTTGCAAACATCAACTTAAAATAAGCACTAGCAGCCAAGCTCATAAATACGTCAGCAGTCAAGACTTGTTTGCATTTGAAAACGTGGTGAAATCGCCAGCATAACTGTTTCAATATAACCCCTCACAGGGCCACTTTTTTTCCGAGACAGCTATTTAGCTTAATTTTCAAAGATATACAACCTTTGAGTCATCACAACTCCCTCCCTTGCCACTGAATAGGAGTTTTCAGACAACTACCTTTATTTTAGATCTCTTCTTTATGGTCTGCTGATTTATCTATAATTCATTTCACTCCATTTTCCTCTGTCCTTGAATTATTTAAACTGTTGTGCATCCAGACAAATACACTTTGCCAGCTCTCCAGTAAAATTCTATACCAGAGCAGATATTTGTGTCTTTTTGTACATATTAGTGAACATTATGATCTTGGCTTGAATACAAAAAAAATCAATCCTCTTTATAAAATCCTTCTATCTTTTACTTTTTTTTTCCTAGGAACTTTTTCTGGTTGTACTAAATCCATATTCTCCCAGAAGTTAACCTAGAGAGCCCCCCAACTGCAGACAGTTCTTATATTTGCAGTTTAACAACGTCACCTTAATGAGAATATTATTGTCATTATTATCCTAATTCTCAATAATCCGTTTTTTGAGATTATTTAGATATGAATCAATGCCAAAAATAACTGATTCCTCTGAGATCAAATAAATTAAAGAACTGAAAGATGTAAATAAAATCTATCTATGTCCAATTAAAGCATCACTATCAGGTTTAAAGTGAGCTTGATCACAGAACTAAAATGCAATTTTAATGTAGGCAAAATTGGTTTAGAAAAATTCATCAAGAATGTTAAGTAACCTATTTTAGAGCAATCACCCCAGACATTTTGGCAGCATTGCATCAAAGGTTTAATTAACTGCAAATCATACTTGAGAAACTCAGTGTTTTCTTGAAAAGATAACATTCTAAAGGCAAATTCTGTGACAGGAGTTCAGGATTAAAGCTATGTAGGACATTGTGGCAGTGTCTAGACTGAGAAATGAAGAGCTACCTTATGGGCCTCAAGTAAGAGCCAGGCAGAAAATGAGAACTACAATGAAATGTATATATAAATATATACATGTATATAGAGATGAGAGGGAGACACATTTATTTCCCTCAAACAGTCTCTGTGCCGAGTGTCAGCCTTTGAAGAGCCTTAATTTTCCAGATGTGATACAAACTGCTGTTGCATTGAACATGTAGCTCCTAGCTCCTATAGAGCTAGGTAATAAAATTTTGGTATTATAATTTGTAATGCAGGCTACTCAACGCTGGACAAATAGGCAGATTTCTGCAGTAGTTAATTCAAACTATCTTACTGAACATTTAAGCCAAATGCTGTAGTTTCTCTCCTTTGGTAAGGTGATAAAACTGTACGTATTTTTAAAAAATTAAACACCTAAGGAACAAACAAGACATAAATTACCTCCCTTTTTTCTTTTGCTTTCTTTAAATATTCTTCTAACAAAACTTATACAAGTATGAACAGAAATTAACAAGTGGATTATTATGATGTTAATCCACTTGAAAAATTTGGCAGAGCACTGGGAAGATCCAAAAGAAATAAATTATACATCCTAAAATCCCCAAATTATGGAGTGACCGACCCATGGGAAATCTGTACAATGACACTTGTCTCTACCGGCAATAAATCTCTTTCAAGTGTTAAGATATAAACATGAAGAAATTAATATTGAAAGTATAAAAAAGTATAACTAAATGAGTGTAAATCAATAAAACTTGTTGTTTTCATCTTGTCTCCTGCTGCTCTTGACCTTGTGTGATACTACAGCAACTTCAGATCAAGGCTTCAGATCAAGGGTGGCCAACAGCACGTTGCACTGATGCAGCTCAGTGAATCAAGCTGAGTTACTTCCTCATAAAGCCATAAAGCAGAAAAAAAACCCCTAGAAATCCACTTTCTAATGTTTTTCTAGGAAATAAGCAAGTGCTGTTAGGTATTATCCTTGATGCCTAAGCCGAGCCAGAATCTTTGTTCCTTAGGAAAAGAGAGAGTGGACAAGATATTGAGCCAACTGGAGTAAACCACTCATTGCTTCTTCTACCCATCCCAGCAGTTTCCAATCAGTTTTTCTATGACAGAATCTTAAATTTCCTACTTTCATAGATCTACTAATAGCTGCAGCATGAAATTCAGTCATGACCTTTTTGAAATACCATGGAGGATTCAGACGCTCTTCCTTGCTTCAGATCCCTGTATTATGTGTGCATAAATACTTGGGCATCTGGAGCTGCCATACTACAGCTCCCTATTGTTCAAAAAGAATCATTCCGATATTTAGGATTTTTGTACAGTATTTTCAGTACTGCTTTTCAAAGGATAGACGTGTTCAGTCATCCTGAAATCATTGGTGGGACATTATTCAGAGTCCCTTCCCACTCCCAAAAAATACCACTTTCTGCCGTTGCTGAGGTGGACAGCTCACATCTCCATGCAGTATCAACAGACCACATCATCAAGTGTATTGTTTATTCAGTGACTCTAATTTCAGCTCTTTTTCTACATACCATACATCTTCATGTCTGGTACATCTTGACACAGAAACACAATTTTAGAAAGATATCATTGGTTATGCATATTTAGACACAGCATAAAAGGAAACGTCTTAGCTTAAAACTAGAAAAAAAAATACAAGAATCTTAGAGATTTTTGATAACAGATCATTTTAGAAGTCATGTGATTAATGAAGGCCTTCAGCTCATTGTAGCTGAAGAAATTAACTCAAAGTATTTGTAAATCCTGTAATCCTCTAAACATATGTATATGACATTGCACCAATCCTTCTGCATTCTAGTTCCGGTTTACTGCTCTTAAGTAATTTAACATGTGGCAAGATTTCCTTCTCTCTTAGTCATGGGAAACAAAAGGTTTTATGAGTCTGTTAAGATAAAATAATGATGTTTCTTCCAACTTGATCACTTTTAGTAAGTATCCTGAGCACACAAGTAAAAGATTCTTATCTTAATAAAAAACATAGCTTAAAGACTTTGGAATATACAATATTTTTTAACTAATCAAGATTAAAATGATCCATTTTTTATACATTTATTTTTCTTATATTAATTATAATGGAAAGTTCTTCTAGACCTTTTTGATTTGATGGTTAGAAACTCATCCTAACTTCTAGTGTACTTGCATTTGTAGAGATTTGGACTAACCTACTCTTTTGTCTAAATGTCCTGTCCATTAGATATAACGGTATTCACAGCACTTTATTTTTTCTTTATTTTGATATATTTCCTGAACCATGAAATTCCCTCTTATCTTTGCTTATCTTAGTCAAAGAAGACAATCCTTTTAAGACCCTCTTCTTCACTTATCATCTCTGTCGGTGATCTCCCCCCGTTTCATGGAGACCAGAACATGGGTGGTCAAATTTGCCCACAATATTCCAGCGAGGTCTCAGCAACCTCGCACAATGTCATCAGAAATTCCCTGCCTCTAAAGAAACTATCCAACCTACAGCAATCCTACCTCTGCCTCTCATTTTGGATGAGTGCCCCATAAAAATGATCAAAGTCATTCTGTGATCAGCTAATTTAGTCAGATTTCTTTTTATTACAGTGCAAAGAGAAAAAAGAGCAGCAGAAGTCACTGATCTAGTTTCCATGTATACTGCACATCCTTGTTGGATGCATCAGCTGAGCTCCCACGATTGCTGCTGCAACAAAGAAAATAACAGTTAAAAACCCTAAGAGGACACAGTGATGTCTGCTACTCCTTGGAGCTACAAAGAGCTCCAAAGCAGAATAAAGGTGAACCTGTGCAAAAGAAAAGAAATCAAGGAATCTTATTTATACCAAAACTCGGAATATTTGGGGTTATATCCTCATACACTATGCATTACTGTACATATGATAATACATTTATAAATTATGGACCCTATTCCACAGAAGGTATATTTATGCAAATGTGCAGCAACACATGAGAAAAAAATGTAACTGATAAATATTAACATTCCAAATCTCCAGCTTTGGATTCAAAGATATTCAAACATTTTTCTTGGAAATATAATTAACGCAGTATATTACACAACAGAGTGCATGAAAATTTTGGTGGAAGGCGCTGTTGCAATGCAGCAGAGTGCTGTGCTCCTTTATAACTAAGAAAACACATTGAAACTGGCTTCCCTTATAGCATGAGCATTCATGAGTCTAAAAATAAAAGCATTTTGGCTTTCTAAGCAGATTATGCCCACATCTTAGAACACAAAGTGATGTAGGTCAGTCCCCAGTTCTCATGCACTTCTGTGATACTCTGAGCTTTGTGTATCCTGTATGGCAGAAAGAGGTTTAATTTCAAAAATATTATGGTTCTCACTGACATTTTCATAAAGCTTGAAGGTATTTGTGTCCCAAGTAGGCCATTTTAGGATAAAATCTAAAACTCTGGTCCTTAACACTGCCTGAAACTTCCCTTATCAGAGTCCATGTTAGTTATCCAACTGGAGAGTTCACTGTTGAACTAAAAAGAAAAACAAGGTTTTCTATTTTAAGAGGCTCGTGAACCTCCCAGGAATTAAAATACTCTGGAAATGTAACCCCTGAAGTGGTTAGATACTTTTAAATGGTTTTCTGAAGTTTCAATGGAGAATTTACATATGAGTAAATTCTCTGTTACTGCAGTTCTGTCCAACATTTTCAGCCTGAAATTTAAGCTCCAGCTCCATGTATTTTTTTTTTTTCCAAAAAGGATGGCAAAGGAGAATCAACACCTGAAGTGGTTTCAAACTCAAAATCTCCAACAAGTGGAGCAGCAGGAGCCAGTTAGAATTACAGCCATCTATACACTAGTTTTTTCAGCAAGAAACCAACATCAGACTTCAGCTTCAAGTCGGAGTTTTCCCATATTTGGGGCATGCTTGTAGTTTTTCTCTGAATTTCTCACACATACCATCATATAGAAATAATGGCTTGGTGCCTGGATCGAGCTGACATAAAAAGATTTAATAATCTTGCTGTTAGGAAATTACACTTAGGAAATACTAGAGTGCTGTCATGAAAAAAAATCAAATAAAACAACCTACTCCTCTGCACCCCAGGAAATGCAGCAATCATTTGTGGGATATGGTTTTGACTAAGTGAGCAACTCCTGTGGCTGTACAATCTAATTTCCATTTTATAAATATGCCAAAAATAGGTGATCCTGATTCCTGATATACACTGCCTGTTTTAAGCTGAGGAGCTTAGATTTTCCTACTGGAAAATCTTTCCTCATTACATGTGACATCCACTTTGCAGAACAGTAATATGCAGCCAACAGTTTGCCCTAACCAGTTTTCTTCTTGATGCATCTACAATACCATCCACTCCTCCTTCTCTGGACTTTTTTAACTCTATCCAATGAAGAATTTAGGCCTTTATAGGCCCTAAAGATCCTAAAGATGGAAGACATGAGAGGCAGGGAGGATGGAAAAGAAACTGCTGGAGGAAAGCCTTCGTGGAAGAGTGGACTGCTTAGGTGCACCGATTGTGAACTATAGCGCTAAGGGAATGAGTCACATCTTGCCTTACTGTGTTGTATTTCCTTGAGAAGTTTATTAAGTCCAGCTTCAGAGGAGACACACACATTGCTTTTTAACAGAACCCCTGGGGCAATATGAGAAACAAAGAATTAGGGAAAGAACGTGAAGTTGTCTGACCTTTGGGAAGAACATCTCCATGCTCTGCAATGCTACATTCAGGATGCTGTATTTCCTGAGTCGCGTTTCACAGGTACGGAGACTGAGTTCTGGAAACCTTAAAGAACTTGCTCAGAAACTCATCACATTCCTTCAGCTCTTTCTTACGCCTGCCTCTGCTTTTCAGTTCAGAGAATCTCAGTTATTTATTCCAAAAGAAAACTGACAAATTATGATGTGATTTTCCCTGTGTGCTGAGTTCACCACCTTTTGTTCTCCTGGCTGTATTTCTCCCTCGTGTCTCATAACTGGCCTCACTAAATAAATCCTTCTACCTCCCTAGCTGTTCTTTTTGAATATTCTTTTATGAATCTTTGTTGTTTTCCATCCCTCTTTGGGCATGCCCTACAGCTCTACAGCTTTGTACATGTTATCTGCAGACATAAGTTCTCCCTCTACATAATTTCCTCAGTTCTATTCCTTTATGCTCTCCCTACGGACAGCCTAAATGCAGATATTAATTTCCAAAACACCCAGGATAGACTTTCTCTATAGTCTGGCACTGAAGACAATAAAATTCAGAAACAGTTGGGTGCAATTCGCTGTACTGCTGAAAAGCCTGTCTGAAATAAGGCTGCTGAATTATGTTCTAAACTTGAATCTTTTTCCATTCACTATGAAGGATAATACCCACATCACAGGTGTATAAAGTTAGGTGAGGTAAATCTATCTTTCTGTCCAAACGAAAACACTACTGTGTTTCTAATGCTTCTTTGTAGATGTTTAGTCTTAAGTCAGGCTCAACATACCTAATATAAAACTGGTGTTCTCCCTAGCATTTCTCTGCTCATTTCCTGTGAACAGAGCTATCAAACATCTGAGCGCATGAGACTGTAACTGACTTCCAGGTTCTTGAAGTCATTCTAAGTCTTACAGCATCTTTCTACTTTATGTCTCTAAAATACAACATTTATGATTCACTAGCTCCACTCGAATCATTATCCAGCCTCTTAGGTCAATATAATGTTCATATGGCAAAACTCACCTATGCTTTTGCAATGATAATTTTCCAAGTCTGCTATTTTATCTATGTCATTGCTCTCTTTGTACATCTCTCTGAGGTCCCTCTTGTCTCTCATGTCAAAGAAGGGGTTTCAAGGGCCTTCCGGGGCAACAAGAGCCTTTTCCAGCTTCTTCGCTGTGGCTCTGAAGCCCGTTCCGCCCTTTGTGCAGCACACGTGTCGAGGCTGCACCCTGCTCGCTTTCCAGACAAGCAGCTTTGTGCTTTCTTTCTGCTTATGTTTGAGAGCAGCTTCTTATAAACAACGTACTAAGCTTCCCGGGTTCTCTGCAAACAGTTGCTGAAACTTTCCATTCCATTACGTCTCGACGAGGCCTCGGCTGGGCTGGTGGCTGCCTGGGATCACCGTCTCCTCTCCAATTTACAAACATCCATGTGAATGTAATGAGCTGCTGGCTCTTCTTGCAGGTTAAACTCCAGCATTTTAGGGCATTGGCCATTGGTTTGTGCGGTGTTCTGTAAAGCTCCTATGACACCAATTTCCCAGCACTCTTTTTTCCATAGATGCAAGCAGATTTCATTATATATTCTAGCTCCCAGGAAGTGGATCAGATTTCAGCATGTGTCAATGTTAGAAAGATCCATCAGGCACAAGGAATTTGACCAACATGTTCAACAGCAATGTACATTATGCCAGTTTTGTTTTATTTACATTTATTTATTTCTCTAGCAGAAAATAAATTGCCCTCACAGAGAAGGAGAAATTGTCAATTTAGAGCACAGCTTTAGAAGTAGAAATGATTTGTCACCATAAGACAATATGCTTTAAGATAAAGATGGCTTCAACTATTAAAACAACTGATCAGGCACAAGTGACGGAAATTGCACACACTTGCTCAATTAGTTTTATCTGACTTTATTTTTATATTTTTGATTAACCAAATCCAATTATAAGAAGTTGCTGTGAATATCCTCCAGCTAACTCAGAACTATAAGGATAATTTTGCAGGTGGATTTTCTATTGTAATTTCCCTTGTGGAAATAACGCTTTCAGCTTAGTGTATAGTGCACTGAAGCAAAACAAAGGCAGTGGCAGATGCTCTTAAAGTGTTTCTTAAGAGGACAAATGGCCTTTATAACAGAACAGGGACTCGGAGTGTTGTTTGTCAGATGCTGTCCAAAAGCTGTCATTAAACTTCAGCTGAGAGAGCTGCAGCTCCATTTGTTTGGCTGTAAGTCCCAGGCAGCAATTAGTGCTGTAAAATAGAAAGCCCTGACACAGGGTCATTAAGGTGCTACGTAAGTGGCGAGCAAAAATGGCTATATGTGGGTAGTAAAACATGCTACTAAAGATGAACTGAACAATGGGGAAAAAAAGAGGAAAGAATCCATTGCTTAGCTAGCTCTAAAATATCCAAATTGCTAGTTCAAGCAACCAAAGTAATAAAAGACTAAAAGGAAGCATCTGTCATGCTAGCAGGAGACAGAGAAGACGGGCACTATACTTATTGCTTCCCTGTCTACTTCAAAAGCCTCGTACCTGCCTAACTCTGGCTTATTTCTCCTCCTGTGCTCCTCGGAAAAGTCTGATGCTCAAGCAGACTGTGTTTGTTAATGATTACCTTTCCCCTCCCTTCGGTTCTCCGGTGCATCTATACAGGTGTAATGATGCCTTCAACCTCATTACTTCCACTTTGTCACAAGATGTATTCCAAACAAGACAAATTCAAAGCAACGAGGCATCCTATTCTCCACCGAAAATGAAACTCAGATGATAAACTGAAGTGATTATAAGATGAAGGTTGCTTTGTATATATAAAAGAAATTAAATAAAGTTCCTCTTAAAAGCAATCAAAGCATATTAAGGCGGCAAGTGTAAGGCAGCAAAATGTAAAATCAAAATAACCAGAACCATGTCTGGGAGGGGAGCCACAAAGAGGAATTATGTACTGCTTTTAAATCTGTTAAACTAATTTAGAAGCAGGAATAATAAAATGCTTCAGTTGTATATTGTCACAGTGGCATAAGTTTAAAATCACCCTAGTACAAGAGATGCCATTTGCAGATTTAATTTGTTTGGATTTTTCCTCACGGTAGTTTTCAATGCCTGGCTAAGCAGTAATTGCTTTAGTCACAAATACAAGGTTCATATTCTCAAATTTAGCGTGATTTTAACTGTAGTTTGCACATGGGTAATAATCTGAACACTGGTGCTTTAAAGATCCTACAGAAGAATTCAAGATGTACACGATGCACACACACAAAAAGCTGCAGAGGCAGCTAAACTCGGTCCTAACATGAGCAAGGGACAGTGGGGATCAGAGTGAAATCAGTTATGGCTTTTGGAAAAGGAAAGGCACTTTCCTGAATCTTGTGGTTCCAAAAGAAAGGCTGAGATTAAAATTTATTTCTGTGAGACTGGTTAATCAGTATTCCACATGTTTTCTTCCTTATCATGCTTTTGGCTGCTGCTGTTGCTCATGGGTGAAGGTGCTGAAATACGACTGGATCCCCCCGGTGCCGAGAGCCCGTCTGAACCCAGCGGCACCAGCCCAGCTTGGGAGCTGACCCACAAAAGCAGCTGTGGAGGGATTAGGCAGTGACTCTGCAGAGGTGCTGGCAAAGAAATCTTGCAGTGCAGCAGTAACTTGAGGACATCTAAATCATAAAGAGAAAACATACCGTACTGCGAATATTTTGCACAAACTCTGCCTGGCTCTTGCTCTTTGGTTCTCCTGCACATCAACACTGCCGCCCTTTGGAAAATTAGCTGGGAATCAGAGGAAATTTGGCCTAGGTGAAATGCTAATGGCGAGGTTCCCAATCACACACGCAGGCCCTGGAAGCCTTCCCAGCATGAAAAAGCAAGGCTCAAATATAACTGCATATCAAAATACAGCAGTGAAACACAGCAAATGGCCAGGCTCAGTCGCTGTGCCCTGCTCATTCATCTGCTCTTATCCGTAGCCCTTCTCTTGTATTTAATGTAGATATCTCTTTCTTAGCAAGCACATACATACTTACCCTGTGAGCAGAGGCTGCCCCAGCAGTTAGAGCAGGCTACGAGTGGCTGCAGGTCTTTAATGGTATCATTTGAAGCAGGGTAGCAGGAGGCCAGCCATGGCTAATTGAAGGCCAATATCGCTAATTAGTGAGGGATTGCAAGCTAAACAGTCACCAGACGACAAAGATTCGCTTTCATTACGGCTGAGTCCCATCCTGATTTTCATTTCAATTTAATCTGTTCCGAGCAGCCAAAAGTTGGAATGTAACAAAACCTCTCTCAAGCCAGCTCCTTGCTCGAGAGCTTAGAGGCTTTTCTCAATTACGGGTCTCCTACATCGCTGCACAAAAAGCAGGATTTACAGGGAGATACAGAAACCCAGCAGATATCCTAGCTAATTACTCACTGCAACTCCAATGAACTGTCACAAGCACATATTTTTTGTGTGTTTTAAGGATTAATTAGCCCTTCTTGGCTGAGTTTTGTATACTCAGCTGCTGCCAGGCTAAGTGAAAACTATAGGTGAGCTGCTCAGCACAGGTTTAGGTGATTCCTCAAAGAAAAGAAACTTTAAGCTGTTCCCTGGACTCGGACTAGGGCCACAGCGCTAGATAATGACTGAGTTTACCTCTGATGCATGACGGAGCCTTCCCAAAGGTGTAGTGATCCGGACATGCGTCTCTGTCCGTGCAAAATGAGACTGGCATGCACGACACAAAAGAGCTGATTTTGTTACATATATTAAGTTAATTTTCAATGTTGAAGTGTAGCACACCTAATTATGCAATGTAAGGAAAACCCATGGTCTCTCTACACTGCTGAGTTTTCTCTAGAACAATCCAGGTGCTTAGTTTAAGTACTTATCATGGATACAAAAAAATAAACCAGCAAAGCTTCTATTCTAGATGATAGCTTAATCTGTAAAATTACTCTCAGCGTTTGGAGAGCGATTAGCTTGCCGCCATGTGGAAAGGGATATCTACCCAAAGGACAATATCCCGTCTCTGGGAAGTCAGGCATGCTCTAACTTTTAACATCATCATGAGCACAAATCTAATGATCAATACCAGCAACACCTCATCTGTCCTAAAAGACAGACAGGCCCGGAATAGTGAAGCTCTATCTCCTACTCACGGGCAGGGCAAGCCCAGCTCTGCTAGGCTGGGCCTGTGTCACCGCCCCGTCCTCCCCTCCACACGGAGCAGCGGCTGAGGCAACCCCGGGCAGGTGCCTGCTCACGTCTATACCTGCTCCTCCCTCTCCCTGCATTGCAAAGCTCTTTTCCACACAATTTGCCTCAAAAGCTGGTCCCACATGCGATAATCTAGGAAACAGGACAGACTTCGGAGCGGTTTGGACCTCCTCGCTGCTCTGCAGACGGGGGTCTTTGATACGTTTCAGCCAGGCAGTACCCAACGCAGCTGCCCATCCTCATGATGTTTGACCACTGAAAACATTTACCAACATTGACATTTTTGAACGTGAACGGGGAGGACTCGGTGAGGCCTCACTCAGGATAATTCTCTTTGCAAGCTGAACACTGCCACGGAGCTGCTGTGTAACGTGGAATGTCCCAGAAAGGAGAGCAAAAAGGGGGAAAGGCTGCGGCTGTGGAAGGAGACTGGGCCTTGGGAAACGGATCAGAGCAGCTCTCCACCGGGAAGAACCACAGCAGCAGCAGTGCAATGAAGTAGCATTCCCTACATTTTTTAAATTACTACTCTATCTAGATGACGACTAGGGACCCACTGTTTTCTGGGTTTTGTTTTGTTTTGTTTTTTTCCAGGACCTAGATTAAAAACTTTAGCTAGAGTGAGATCTGCCAAAAGAAAAGCTGTTAGAAGCCCAGTACTGCAGGGGCCAGGGCTGACCTTGGCCTGCTCAGCTCCCACTAGAACCAGGCTTTATCTTCAGTCTCTCTCTTGAGCTAGGACCTGTGCTATAATGCACAAAAAAAAAAAAGACGCAAAGAAATTGATGGGAAAGCAGCTTAACTGCTTTTTAATAAACCCTCGGGTTTCCAGTTCATCTTTAAGTACATTTACACTTAAAATATTTCAAGTATATCTTTCAATACATTTGAAAATCTTTTCTCTGGATTATCTAGGATTGAGTCCTCTCTAAAATGCATATATAAATTGGTCATGTAAACAAACAGGGCAGTTAGAGGCAAATAAACTAGCTTAGAATTCGTGGCAAGAAATTTACAGAATATTTTAGATTCATTTCTGCTTCCACAGAAAGGATGCCCAGGCTCAGTGAAGTCAAACAAGTAAATGCAATGACAATAATACTCATGCACCCTCTTTTAGCTTCCCACAGGCAAGAAAAGGAAAATAAAGTAACCCAAGACCAGTTCCTATACAAGTTGCTTATGCTGTGAGACGTGTCATGGAACTTGGCAAACTTTCTCAGAAGGTCACAGACTTCTGCTACCACAGCACAGTGTAAGCAGCCTGGCTGATTGAAGTAAAAATAATAATTTCCTATCCTTTAATTATAAAAAATTCTTAAATGGACTACAGATAACTGCCCCAACATACTACAGAGCAGGGGCTGCAATGCAGATTTGTTAAGATGTGATGTAATAAGAAGGCACAGAGTTTCTAGGCTGAGTCCGAATTTCCAAATGCAGCCTCAGATTATTCCATTAACTTCATTAACTAATATGCAAGTATTTTAAAAGTATTTAACCAAAAGATTATTTGATGAGAATATATAGACTTTTTTTTTTTTTTTTAAATGATTAAAAGTATTTCCAAAGCATCAAGACCAGTTTGGCCTGTATCTAAGAGGGCAGTGACAGCTCTGTTAATCATCCAGAAATCATCTGCTCAGGACGGTGATAAATAGCAGGCAAGCTACCCAGTCAGTTCTTGGAAGCAGAGCCCCTGCTTTGGAACAGTGTGAAACCACAAATACTCTCCATGTGCAAACAAATGTGACTTACAGTTTATCATTTATATTCTAGTTGCTCTGAATATGTCTTTCCTCTTCCTGAATCATTAACTTGTCTGAAAAAAAAATAGAATCAGACACATATTAGAGGAGGTCAATAGAAGAAAAGCAAATGACAAAAATTAAACAAAACAATAGACAGTGTTGTGTTTCCATGGAAAGGCAGCGAAGAAAAGAAAGAAAGGACAAGAAAAGAATGGTGAAAAATTAAACAATCTAAACAATATTTCAGTAAATGGGGGTATGTTTCTTCTCCTTTTTAAATGTTTCCACCTATGTTAATATTTGCAATCCTTAAGATAGGCAACCTTATTGTACTGGGAGTCTCTTATTGCACCAAAGATGTTCCCTGCTCCAGCTAAACACCAGTGTGTTTATTTGCAAATTATCTTTTCCATTTCCTCAGGCCTACTCCATGTGCTCTGAATTATGTTAACCAACGAGAGCAAGATGGTTATTGCCTATTTACATGCGTGACAGACAGCTACTACTGCAATTACACCCAGCGCCTGCTTGTGCAAGAGATTCCCCGCTGCAGCTCTGAAGTCTCTCAAATCAGGACATGTTTGTTCCAAGGAGATGCTTAGCTTGAAATTATTTTTAGAGATATGGTTTAGAAAAGCAGGCTAAGTGGATGCTTCTGCTTGTCTGGCAAACAGGATCTGAGGCAACTTTTCATAAGATATACTGCCCCAATATCTGTAGACGTGATAACTAATCTGCAGTTGAGAAAATATCAGCTGACAAACACAGTGCCAATGGAGAAGGGTTAGACATTGGGCGGTATCGGGACTATGTGGGCATAGGACCTGACGTGAGCACATTTACTTGGCAGTAGAACTTCAAGGCAAATTTGTGGTGGAGGTTCAGGGTATAGGTTGGTGCCACCCCTGATCACATGCGGAAATCCCTTTTTGCAGTGCCCTGCACAAACTTTACATGCAGCATTACGCGTTCGTGCTTTGAAGGCACAGAGCTGTTTGCATTTTTTCCACATGTACTCAGTTTGGGGGGCTATTTTTACCAAGAATTAAAGCTATAAAAGAAACAAGAGTCTAAATATTTGTGAAAGATTTTTTTCCATGCTGCATTTATATGTATTTTTTTTTTACATTGAATTTCCATTCTGCTGGTTCTCATTCAGAAAAGGAACTACAGTGGGGAGAGGATGATGAAAAGCAGATATTATACAGATTGTGGTTTTCTTGCATGTTACTTGGTTGGCTTTGGAAAAATAACTCTGGCAATAAAGATTTGTCTTTCTTTGAGAATTACGAGAAAAACGTGATGCAAGTTTTTATGGAGGTGTTGTTTGTTTCCTGTGGTTTGTTTTCAAAAGGATATTTGCTGTTCCGATAATACCACAAGTATATTTTTATTGGGGAAAAAAAATAAAAAAAGTTGCTTGGAGCTGTCTTGGAAGAGCAGGAAATAAAAATCATTACTATAGCAGCTGTGCATAACATTATCCTAAGAACAGAACAAAACAAAACACTACTAACCTGTCTCTCCTGTACTCAATGGTTGTAACTGCAGCATGTGGATGACAATCAGCTCCTGGCCATGGGGAAATGGTCATAGCCCTAAGTCAGAAACGATACCTCGGTTTACAGAAAGTGAACTTGGTGCTTGAGCAAAATATATTCTCAAGATAAAATGCACATTGGCCTGTAGAGTTGTCACCAGGGAGGTGACTGTTAATGTCTGATCCATGAAACTCTTCTCCAAGACTAAATCAAACAGCCATTCTTAAACATTTATTGTCTAAAGGGACAAACATATTCTTTGAATATATGTCCATATAAATTATCATGTATTTTTGGATTGGATATTTGAGTTTATAATAAATGTAGCCAAGCCACAAATTCTTCACTTGGCATAGAACCATGCTTAATAGTCACTGTAGGACTTAATTATTAGAGTAATTTAATTGTATTGTTCTTCCCAGCCGAGCAGGCTTCGCGTTCCAGGATTTTGCTGCTGCAATAAGGCAGGAAGGTCTTTTCTGGTGTAGCACTGGAAGTGATTACCCTTTAGTGTTGTGGGAATCCTCAGATAAACATATTTTTGTTACATGTGATAGTGGTATGCCTGGTTTCTATTAACTGAGATCTTTTATGCTGCCAAAGGCCGATCACAATCATATCCATCCGCAAAAGCGTGTTTTTTCCTGCGTCTTCATTGGAGTGCTCTCTCAGGACCAGCTGTGGGGTCAGACGTGTTGGCGTCACTTGCTCACCCCAAAATACCACCTGCCAGTGCACACCGTGGGAAGCGACCTGCTCCTCTGGCACCTCTGAGGTTGTGCTGCAGTTTGTCTAGCACGAGCAGAAAGAGGACACTGAAAAATAACTTTGGTATTCAAAATTTTAAAACTGTGTTAGCTACCAAAATGTGGCAGATATTGGCAGTACTGACAGCTCCCGCTGTCATCTTACAGGCATTGCATCTTTTAGGAGATTAGTTCCAAGCATTGCGAGATTTTCACTTACCTTCTTGTAATCAAGAATCTCTAATATTTTGCTGAATGTCAGTGTATATATGCACCTTTTACATTGTATGAAGTATCAACATTTGTTGTTAAGAGATTTCTCTTAAATCAACTCTAAGTGGTGTCTATGCCTCTCTTGATTCCTATTTGTCCAGAGATGCATATGTATTGCTGTACCAAAAACACAGCAAGATGCTAGAGCTGCCATTAGAGAGGATTTATTTATTAGGAAATGAGAGAATGAAAGAATTAAAGGGGCTGTTTTGGAGAGATACTGCCAAGAAATCTCTGCAACCACAGGCTGTATAGGCAGCACCTTGCAGGAAGAGTTCAGCATCTCCTACTCTCTGATCTGCAGTAGGGAAGTTATAAATTATGTCATTATGTAACCTCATGTAAGTGTGCGTTTTCAGCACACATGCCAAATGTCACCTAATAGTATTTTCAACTTTTGTTTTCCAAATAAAAAAACCTTTGAGAAGAGGCTCCAAAAACTTTGCAATAACTCTTTTTTCCTCTTCCATTTTTTTCTTAATAAATAAATAAATAAATAAAAAAAAGACATACACCTGCTGATGGAATTTGACCATTTTAAAGATTTTAAGAGGATCCAGAGCAGCTGTCGCGCTGTGATGCCCTCCCAGGGAAAGGCAGCTTCAGGGGAATCTGCTGTGAGGAAGCGACCACGGCACCTGCTTAGCCTCACAGCTCCTCACGAGCTCCTTAAACAAATACCGTGTTTCAGGGTATAACAGGTAGGGGTGTAAAAGCCCAGACCTTGTGACCCGGGCAGTCCTAGAAAGGGAAGAGCTGCAGGGTGTCCCCTTGCTATAGGAGTGCTCGACTCCATGGCCCAGTGACCACAATGGAGAGCCCTTCGATGGGGCAACCCTCCGGGCACTGAGGAAGAGGAAAGTGGCACTAAGCAGAGACCACCCCATGGCACATGATGTGTGTGCTTGGCACAACCTGCCTTTTCCAACAGCCATCCTCCATCCCAGCTGCTGAGACATGAGGAGAGGCCTGTGAGCTGGAGCCAGGTAAGGCAGGAAGGGCGATGCCAGGGAAGGGCCATTGCTGGGATGCTCGTAGGCAGCAGTCGGCAAGTCAAGAAAGAAAAACTGCTTCCCTCTGTGGAGAATGGAGCTTTTGTTCTCTGGAAAACAGTGTATTCTTCGGATGTTCTTTTCCAAGGTCAGTGTGGAAGCTGAGCATTGACACTCCTGATGCATATATCTGATATACCAGTCTGTGAATAGAATGCCACAATCTACACCTCCAGTAAGGACAGAAAAGCATCTGTATCGACTCACATTCCTCAGCATCTTGATTATGATGGTAACTGATAGCAGATGCCAAGGAAAGATTTTTAGGAGTAGAAGCAAGTAAGGGCTTACGAGATGTGCCCTCCTCACCAGCAGCACTCAGCAGTCTAGGAACATACCGAACCAGAGGTGTTTCCCCTGTCACCATCTAGCCTTGGCAGATATGCCTTGGTGTATTTGCCCTTTTGGCTTCCACAGCCCTGTGACAGAATCATGTTTTTACAGTGTTCTGTATAGAGAAAAAAATAATGCTTTTGTATGTTCTGAACTTGCCATCTCACAATACTAAAGTCTTCAATGAAATTACAAAGGCGGGTGCGAAACTGCATCCTATTTGTCTTCTCCACGGCCTTCCAGGTTTCATAGACCTTCTTTTGAATCTTTCCAAGACTCAGTAACTCTAATGAATCTCCTTAAACCTCACACTGAGACCATGATCTCTGAATATACTTGTCTCACTTGTGTATCCTTTTCTGACTGGGGCTGTCCATGAGCAGTGAGTGCAGTACCACAACAGTCATGAGATAAAAACACTCAGCAGTTGTAATATACAGGGAGGACGCTGAAGAAGAGAATAACTGTGGTGATATATTATTATTATTATTATTATTATTATTATTATTATTATTATTATTATTAGTAGTAGTAGTAGTAGTAGTAGTAGTAGTGGTAGTAGTAGTAGTAGCTTTTCTGAAAGCTATAAGGACAGCAGTCAGCATTATGGGACTGGCATTATCAAAGGCAAAGAAACCCAGCAACCCAAGCTCATCTATTGACAGCAGCTACCCAGAGCACCAGGGGATTGTGTCTCTGCTCATGTGTGTCCATTTCTAATTTAGCCACTCAATAAGTCTGTATAGCCAACAGAATTAAATAGGTACTGCCAGGGAGCATTCCCTCCAACCCACGTGAGATTCCTTCATGAAGACAAGGTAAAATGTGCTAGTTTCTCCCCATTGACTGTTTTGGGAGTCTGTGTGAGTTTCCAAGACATGTCTGGCTACATTTGAAAAGATTAGCCTCGCTTCTCATGCCCTCAAGTATCTTTGAAAAGTTTTAGTTTTAATTTTTATGGCCAGACAACAGTACAGTATTGTACCATAGTGTTTTGTACGTGTTTACAGGCCCTTTGCTCACACTCGCCTATTTATTTCCACACATTGATTCATTTAGAGGATGAAAAGCCATATAAACTACTCTCATTAATGTAAATGAAAAATGAACTAGTGCCTGGACTTTCAGCCCACCATAACCTGGAAATTAGTGCCCAAATGAAGAGGCATGTATTTATTTTTCAACAGGAGCTGAAGGCCTAGGTTTCATCCCCTATTCATGATTAAATGATTTAGTGAAGTGCTTCTTTTACCCATAAAAGCCTTTCCAACACATTAATTCAGACTAGTGCCTCTAGTCCAGGAGCCATCTGTGACCCTCATGAATGACAAGTGAACGCCCAAAGAATAAATAAAGGCTTATTCGGTAAACATTTTTCAATCACATTCATTCCATTTACAGATTTAAATTTTCACCTGAAATTTGACCAAATTTTCTATTACCTTATCTCTTTACATTGTATCGATAAATTATTTTAACCAATAAAGACAGCTGATCATGAGAAAATAAAGGACAATTACAAGCCTCAGTACATATGCTAAAATAAAAAAAAATGCAGAAAAAAAACAACTAGTGAAAACACTGAGCTGAACAGAATTTATGATGTGAAAAACACATGGAATTTTGAGGGTGTGTCACTGCAGAACCAGTTAAGTGTTACCTGAAGACATGAGGGGTCTAATAAGAAATGAGTCTTAATGGATTACATGCCCTTAATTCCTTCTTTGACCCAGCACAAACCTGATATTTTTTCTTCTCATTATCAGGCTAATGAAAAATGGATATATTGTGAAGGTCAAATAAGGCCTTTGGTTAAAGAAATTTCAACACAAAAGCCTGAGGTAAATTGCATTTTTCTTGTGCTCCTGCTTTCCTAATACATCTACTAGGGAGGCAATTTGACAAACATAAAGTGCTCGGGGCTTTTTGTCCACAGTTGTCAACTGCTTTTTTTATATTGAAAGCCCAGTGGAAAGAAAGGGCTTTAAATAGCATTTTGTTAACGTGGAATTTGGATTTAATGCATGCACATCTGCATCCAGTGGTGCTTTTTGGGCTGTTCTTTGCAAACAATAAAACTCGGGTGGGAGGAATTCGCAATCCGCATGCGAGGGTTCAATCGCCTTCTCCTAGGGCTTTTGCCTTTAAAGCAATCTCCTGGTGGCAGTCATTAGAGGGAAACAACATGAAAATGTTTTTGTTTTAAAAACAAAGCGGGTTATTTGAGGTACTCTTAGTGACACTTCCCCTAATCAAATTTATACATACATCTTCCGGCAGCTATTTTTAAGTTTTATTTGAAAGTCTAAATTTAATTGCTATCAACATACGAGGAAAAAAACTCAACTTACGACTCCATGAATACAATTTCAGTCAATAGATTTACAGAATTACCAGTAGGGAAGGAAATAGGTCAGTGTTTTGTTTCCTGTTTCTCTTATTTTTTCAATTTTTATTACTTCATGGTATATGAATTAATGGTGGCAGTTAAACTCATAATTTTTAGCTCAGATCAGCAGAGCTCAAGAAGGCCTCAGGAGAGGAATATTATTAATCTCTGGTTTGAAAAAGAGGGTGAGACTCTCACTGATCATTATAACAATTGATCCTTTAAATATAAATTAACACATAAAAACAGCAACTGCACTTTCAAGAAATACTATGCAGCTTTCAAATGCCAATTTGATTTATGAAAAAAATTTTCTTAAGGTATTGTATTAGGTATTGTAATAGTGGTGGTTCCCCATCCGACCTTGCTTCTGAGATTGCTAATGATTCATTTCTTTGGATCTAGTGGAAATAAAATTTCAAAGAAAAATAGTTGGAAAACACTCTCAAATCTTCTAGCTTCAGATTGGTGAGAGTAAGATAATGTGATATCAGGTCATAATAATGCATGATGAAAGCATTATATTTAAAAAATGATGGGGAAAATAAAGGACTGAAGATATGAGGGAATCTATTTGAGAAAGATCAAAGTGAAAAGAAAGCTGGCCTAATGTCTAGAAGATTTTCTCATTTTAGGTGAAAATTTAAGATTTTTTTCCTGCAATTTCCACTGAGATCTTTTCTGCATAGCAGCTCACTACGCTACCCAAGATGCATGCACCAGGACTTAACTCCCAATATTTAAGCTTATTCTCCCATTTCTCATGATCATTTTGAATTCTACTCATGTTTTGTGATGTTTTGGTAGCTCCTCACAGCTCCATGTCCTCTGTGTGTTTAATTAGTGTTCTCCCCTCCCCTTGTTCTATAGTTAAAGAAAACAGCCAGGCTCAGAAGTGCTCTTCTTAAACTCTGCTACTATGTCTTTCCAGGCTGTTTTACACTTCAGCCTGTTGCAGTTCCACTCAGAAACGTATTTTCAAAGCATGGTCATGAGGATATTCTATAAAGTAACATAAAAAACCTTATTATAGGCAGCATATTGGATATCTTTGCTTCTCTGTCATTCACAGAGCTGCAGAAGGAAATCTGACAGCTCTGACTATTTGTTCTTGCCAAGTCACTCAACTCTTGCACCTTTTCCTATCGCTCTTGCTTTGCCTTGGCTCTTGTGCCGACCAAATCACACAGTCTTGGCTCCTCTGCCGGCACATTCAGGTCCGTGGACAACTTTTTTTCTCTATATGAGATGCATTGATCATCATCTTGATTTGCCATTTTCCCTTCTTTCCTCCCTCACCTTTTCCCATTTTTTATGCTTGTCCATGAGTTGTTAGGATAACTCACACAAAGGCTCTTACTCTTTGCCTCCACAATCCACCTCTCAGGTTCTTCAGCTTTCTTTGTAGTGCAGGCTCTGTATTTTCCCTTTTGCTGCTGGTTCATCAGACCATCCCCTGGCTTCTGTTCTTTCTCCCTTTCCAAGAATATCTTCTGTGCCCACTCTTATCTTTAAAATCTATCATTTTCTTACCATTCTTGCTAATTCAAGAAAATAAACAAACAAGACTTTTCACCTCATCTATATAAGATTATTCTCCACTACTGCAGGCAAACTGGTAGAAGCCTTTTCAATATCTGTGTAACTTCTGAAAATGAAGATGAAAAGATGAAGCCACTTCAACTGATTTAATTTGAAACCTATGAACATTACTGTAATACAGGATTAGATTCTCATAGATATTTTTTAAGCACGTGTAACAATATGCCCATCTGCTAGCCTGACAGATGGCAGCAACATCGTCATAACTTTTTACAAATTGACAAAGATCCCAAGATTTTTGCCTTTCAAATAAGGCCATTCTAAATTTTCAGCTCTTAGAAAGTAATTCCATTTTGTGATACGTACAACAACGAACATCTGAAATGGATGAATTCAGTCTAAAGAAATAGACCCTTTCAAAGGAAATAAAACCAAGGGAAATGGCTCTGCACTCTGAGAATTCACACAAAGACAGGAGCTGATCTGGCCAACCACACTGGGAATTTCTTCTAAAAGGAAAGGTCTAATTATGTCTTTCACTCTGTAGCCAAATAATTCTTCCTTGCTGAAAAGCAGCATAATTCTTCTGACATTGCTAGCATGGGGCACAATGTGCAGCACTTCCCATCCTCTCACCTCCAATTCAAAATAAATAAAATAAAATAAGATGGTTGGTTAATCTTTAACATCAGAACTTCAGCATTTCCCTTGGCAGCATTGTCTCAAGGAAATAGTTAGAGAAAGATCAGGCTGCCCAAACTAATGAAAATTAAAAGGCTTGTTTAACTTCCTACACAGTGGTAATAAAATTAGAACAGTATTTAGGCTTCAAAAGTATCATTTGAAGAATGTGAAAATGATATTTTAAAAATCTGACAGATGACTTCAGAAGTAAATCCACATAAACAAATTATGTTCCTTTTAAATAAACGTCATTCTCCCTACACACAACAACATATTCCACTTTCTCAGCTACATTTGTTCTAGCAATTCCAAAATCACTTAAATTCATGCTGACTGTATCAGTAACACAACCAGTTGTTGCAAAGCAAGGACACAGATGCAGGCTCTGAATGGAAAGTTTCTTGCAGGTGAGAAGTACAATTGGACTCTTCAAGTTATTTGAGCAGGAGAGAGGTGAGGACTACTGAGGCACGCCAAATCTCAGGGCACAGAGAACCAAGGAAGACCATCTGAGAAACAAGAAGGCAGCAAAACCTACCAGCATGTTAATGGCAGACAGCAAAGGGTCGAGGTGCTTTCATCCAGGATCATTTTCTAAGTCTTATCAAGCTCAATCTTCAAGTCTGATGACATTATTTAAAGTGTTTTTCATCCCAGTGAAGTGTGACATTTGAATCAGAAGCTTCTCTAAGCTGTAGCTCTTGACACTTTCTCCTTTCAACTTTTATCACAGTCTCACCACATTTTAATTAAAAAACATTTCTTGACCATCATTTATGCTACACATATGAATTTGAAAGGTTTTAATCCTGTCTGAGGTCTTCAAACTCTTTCAAGTGGCTTTATAGAAGTCTGACAGTAGCTCATTCTCTTACATTTCTTCTAATGTGGACTTTTTTTAAATTATTTGTCTTGGAGCTGGAATATGAACTCTGAAAGATGTTATTCCTCAGTCCTACCTCCTCTTTAGGAAACCACAACATGAGGCATGATGCTTCTAAATCCTCTCCTTACATCTGGATTCTTCACCAAGCACTGACTTCCATTTCATATTAATTATTGTTTGTTGGTGTAAAGCAGGATGAATGACAGAGTCAGCTATCTCTGCAACCAGGCTACTTCTGAGCTGACTGAAAAGCAATCAGAGGTACATTGTTCAAAATGTCCGAGCTCTAAAATATCTTCTTGGTCCTTTACAGCCAGACCATCAAACAGCTGCACAACATTAACACAAGTGAATTGCGCAAGTTCATATTCTTTTGGGCTGATAATAACAAAAATTCAGTCTCTTCTCTGCCTGCCAGATTTATCAGTCATGAATGGCAAATAAAGGAAAATGTAAGAGAGATACAGAGGGAGGGAGGACCCTCTTCTCTCCCTAGTTAGTGCTGGGCCAAGTTATCTTGGTGCTGGACTATCTTACCCCACCTGTGCAAGCGGATTTGCTCCTAACAATGAAGACATATCCTGGAGACAGGACATTGCAAGGAAAGAGAAGAGCCCTGTTGCTTTTAAGCCTTGTGTAAAGCTTAAATTTAAAAGCCACATTTAAGCCTCTCTGCCAGGGCTATAAAACAAGCACATGTCAGGCAAGATATGGTCAGATGCCATATCCCCAGAGAGGCAACATGTTCCCTAAATGCCCTAGATTCCAAAAGTTTTATATCCTAGTTTTATATCCCATATATGTCCTTTGGACATGGCCAGAACCATATGTCTCAAAAGTGCTGAGCAATTAGGCATTTAGCTGATACAAATCTTTTGAAAATATCCGGAAACCCTCTTGAGGCCTGCCTTGGAAGTCCTCCTCTGAGAACCCCACTGCAGCTGGGCTGTCACAGGACATTCAAGACCATTTCTTCTGAGAGACAGTCCTAATCCAGCAGGTGGGAGGGTAGGTGGGACCTGTGACATTCCCTGTGGTGCCTTGGAAAACTAAATATGTATCACACATGCGATAGACGAAAGGAGAAAGAGAGGAGGAAAATGTCTTGACATCCTTAGAGTTCATCCAGGACCAAGGATATCTGGTATTCAGCCCGTGCTCCAAAGAACATGTACACAGTCTGTTTCAAGATGCTGATGCTCTGGCTTCTAATAAAATGTGGTTTTAAACCCAAGAAATGTTGGACTACACAGTGAATGTGCACTTAAAATTGCTGCATTTGGGATGTGATCATTTTTAAAGATGATAACATCTGTTTGAAAGCTGAACAAAAATTGAGCTCATGGGTTTGCAGGAGCTTATTAAATAACATGAGACAGATTATCTTTCCTTCTTACAAAACCTTCTGCATTTTTGACCTTTTTTTTTTTTTTACAAGGAGAACTGCAAACTCTATGAGAAGTGAAGTCAAAGGCTGCTAACAGTTCATCCCTGTACAGAGTGTTTACTAGTGAGTATTCTGCCGAATCGATATAGAACTAGTGCTGGTGTATCCCTGCTGAAATATAACCATGGAACTTCTATGTTATATCATGTATTATTTGTTTTATATCATTACATTCCACCACTCCTTGGCTTTCTAGCCTGCCTTAAGTCAGTCTGCATCTTTTTGCCTTATCAGAGCACCACTTTTCTCACAGGCAGCTGCCTAGAGCAGGAGTTCAACCTTCTCTCTAAAGTAGGGTTCAAAACTCAAATGCTTCCACCAGTAGATTGGTTGAGTTTTGCAGGAGTGATCTTAAGGAGGGGAAAAAGCAAAGATTTCTCTATGCTTACTGTGGCTGGTAAATTCAGATCCAAATTATTTTCTCCCTAACCTCAAATTTTTAGGACTTACAAGGTAAGTACATAGTAAATACCCATACAATAAGTAGCTTATGAGACATAATAAACATAATATTTTGCACCTTGCATAGCATTCTTCAGGTTCTCTGAGCACTGCTGTGTGAGGGCAAATTAGTTATTTAAGCTGGCAGATGGATCCCACGGTAGATGTAGACAGTGACAGCAGAGGACTGTAATTTGGTGGAAAATCAGAAGAACTGTAGTGTCATAGGAGTAAGATTGACCCTCAGTGACTCCCAATCTATTTATATCCCAATCTTATTCATGCTTTCTGAGCATATTTGAAGAGTGACCATGGCCAGACTTTCACATGAGACCACTGGCAGGGTGAAACCCTCAGAGGGTCTATGGGCAGACAGCGGTGGATGCGACGAGAAGTGGTAGAGGACATGGGGCAGAAAGGAAAAGTGATGCTGTGAGGGCTGCAGAATAGAGCACACGGTCATTGCCACCCTAGAACATGTCTCCATGCTGGGAATATTCATCACATTCATGTAGTAGCACAGTGATTCTTTACACTGTATAACAAATACTGTCATCTGTATTAAGTGTCTGCATTTGCAGCTCTCAAAGAGAATTAGATCACTTTTTTACAAGATAAGAAAGACGTACATTTGACCAGAACCAAATATGTGACATAAATGCATTTATTTTAATTGGCAAGCATTATTTTATGGAGTTCAAGAAATTTCCTATATCAAAATAGTAATTCGATAGAGAAAAAAAAAAGTCTTATTCTTCTAAGCAGTGCAAATAAAGCTATCAATCCTTAGTGTTTTCTTTTCCTCTTTCTTATAATCTGTACAAAGAGAAGTTTCTCCCACCTTTACAACATGTCTGGCAACACCCATCCAAAATATTCAATTTCATTAATAATGCTATTCTTGTTTTGTTAGTTTTTTAAAGCTGTAGTGACTTGTTCTTAATGAGGATGACAGGCAATATAATTTTATCACAAAAAATGTCACATTAGTTTATATTTTCCTTCAGGAAAAAAAAGCTTTTGTACACCTCGGTGTATATGCATGCATTGCAGAAACTGGATCATGCACGGGGACCTCAAGAAAAACATCCAGTGTTATTCAGGTTTGGAGCAACAGAACACTGGCTTATTACAGGTCTGCTAATATTCTGACTGATGGAAACGGTGAAATCTTCAATCTATATGCAGAAGAGACCAAGAAATCCCGCTCCTCTGGCCCACCTCCTCTTGGTCACTATTACAGAAATCCATTCTCGCCAAGGAACTAAGCCATCCATTTCATAATATTTCAGGCTTTGCCTTGTTAAATTTGTCATAACTCTGTTTAATGGCAGTTTGCCATAATTCAAGTTCTGAAAGATCCTAAAGCACTTCAAAAACCATAATACAAACCATTAATGGGGATTATTCTGTTAAACACTCAGAGGCATCTTTCCCTCAAGCTTTTTGCTCTTCTTTCTTTTTCATGCTTATTTTGATATAATTTTTTTCACAATGCTTCTGGGTCTCAATGTGAAAATGCTCTAAGCAGGATGAAGAAGATTCAGTCTCTAAACATTAGATTAATATGCACCACTGTAACAGGATTCTTTGGAACATACACTTGGAAAAAAATGTTCTTACCTGCTAATATAAACACTAGAACCTAGTTCTCCCGATGTATTTGTAGATAAGCATTGCAGGATAGAGATAAAAGAATAAAAATGTCAAGAAAGCTATATCCGTATGCTGATTTGAAACCTGTGGGTTTTTCCCATTCCTTTGGCTGCAGACATTTTCTTTTTTTTCTTCAACCATCTCCGCTATCCTCCAAAATTTTACAGCCAGAAGAATCATTTAACCTTAACTTTTTAATGATAAAAAGAATATAATTTGCTTGCTGCATCCACGTCATGAAGCAGGTGTGAATCTTCACAGTCTCTGCTTTTGCCGTTTTCCTAGTAGCAATTTCGAAGGTTGAGAAAATGCAGAGGTCTCTAGTTTCTGCCCGTGTTGCTTCTGCTAACTTCCACTATTTATTACTCACAATTCGTAATTTGCCTTCATAATTATTTACCTCTTATTCCTCTTTCTAAAGCAATTCATAATTCCTGAATTTCTATCATCTCAAACTACCTACTTTGTTAGCCAATGTTGCCCCCTTTGTCACGTAATGTGTGACCTTTTTGAATGTGTGACACAATAGCTACATTATATGACAATAGCATCATGAATCTCACCAGGCTAAACTGCTAAACGTATTCCCTAAAAAAGGCAAATGATCAAATTATTAGTGGGGTAGTGTTATAAATAGAGTTAACATTTCAATTCCTCTATGTCATAAGTGAAAAACTGTAGCTCAACATCGGTCTTACACCATTTTCAGCTGGATAACAAGGCTTCAAAACTCAGAACACCCTTGGAAAACTTTTTATTTGTCTGAAAAATATACACAGCAAAGAAGGCATATATCTCTCTGTAAGATACATATTTAGGTGTATCAGTCCCAAGCAAAGGCTCTCCACCTTGGTATGAAAACATGTCTTTTCACAGTGCACCATGGACCCCAGGTTCTCCTGATGAGAATGTCTGAATATAACATTTATTGGCATCTGTGTCCTTACAGGTCTGGGAGTTCAGAAGACACAAGTCTGCCCTGCAGAACTGATTTCAGGACAGGGTACAGAGAGGCCAAACTTCCATGAGCAGAGATAAAGCATGTAAGTGCAAAAGAAATATACTCAGAAGCAATTGAGAAAAGCCACAAATTGAGCATCTCTGACCAAGAAAGAAATAATTTTATGTGCAACTCTCAGTTTGGTATTTTATACTGTCTTTTTGAGCTTTTGGTTTCTGTAAATCAGAACTTGCTCCATGTAATACTTATTTAACATATAGGTCCCCTAAGTCTCTGTCAATGTGTGTGAATTCTTGATGCCAGGCATCAAAGTCTGGGTGTTGCAACACCGCATGTCCTACTAGATTTTGAATTCTTTTCTCAAGAGAAATCCCAATTTTGCTACCAATGCTTCATGATGCTGTGAACCAGCGACCCATGACTAGCCCCGCTGCAGCTGCCGACTTCTCCTACATGCAAGTGTGACCTGTGCAGACTGCCTGCCCTTCAGCAAGGCATTTTGACTCTGGGATCCCAGCATAATCTCATAGCAAGACAGACAATTGCGTAGTGGGCTATATAAATCTCCCAAGCTGTATGTCATGTGAAGGAAAGGGGTTGTTACTACATTTTATAGAGTTCCATGACCTCTCTGAGGCCACCAGCATATTGCCAGTGCAGCTGTCAGCTGGGCGGTTTGTGTTTGGTTGAAAGGGAATGTCAATAATAATCAACATCTGTTGTGGCTCCTACACCACTAGGCAGATCTTCAAGCATACAACACTGCTCTGAATGAAGCAGCTTATTTAACTACCTAAATATGGATTAGGATCAGCCACATTTTGTCGTTACTGTGGTTTTGCTCTTGGTTGTCCTTGAGCAATGATGCTTTTCCCCATGCCCCTTCTAACCACCTTAGAGTAGAGAGGACTAAGGCACATTTAAAAGGAGAACTTTTTCAATGAAAGCTGAAGACATTTCATAACTAAAAGTTGCTGTTGAAAGGATTAAGTTTTAATCCACTGTGAAATCTCTGTGTCATACAATACTGAATTATGTTTGATCATTATCTGCCCTTTTTCATCGAGAAAGTGAAATTTCCTGGAGAACTCCAAAGACAGCTAACTGGGCTATTTTACTCTTCCACTGATCTGTGAAAGTGCAGAAAAAAATTCAGGCCAAAAGAAACTATTGTATCAATTAATCTGACTTTCTGTACAATGCATCTCCCTAAAACCTTGACCTATTGAGGTCTGACCAATACCTAGATTATTTTATTTTGAAAAGTACACTGAAGATGGAGCTTTTCTCAAATTAGAGTGATCCACTATTACAGTAATAAATGTGTTTTTGAAAAATTACTTAAGATTCTGTGAACTATCACTGACTCTTGGGAGTCCAGTTAAACGTAGTAGGTATTTCTTCAACAGAGGATAGCAATATCACACCTGGACATAAATGGGACTATTATGTTCTTCAAATTCTGACTCTTCCTGCACCTTAAGAACAGACTCTGCTCTCTTACTACTCATTACCAGCATTTATGTATACGCAATAGACTTTAGGTTTTTTAGGCAAGGATTCCTGTGATATTTTTATCAACTTTTCTTCTTTCCACCCGCACTCCTCTCAAACCAGAGATCCAGAGCTCTCATAGTACTTAACCACACAGCAGACTTTTCCTCACTTATCTTTCTCCTTTAAGCAAGAACATTCTCCCTTCTTTCTTTGCTCTTGCCTGTTGAACTGTTATGGTTGATAGGGAATGTACTCAGCAAAACAGGAGGCTATATAAGAACCTCCGAAAGATCTGCTCAACTCTAAGGCACATGGTCCTGTCTAAAATCCCTGGATAACTGAGAATCTCATTCTCTTATACTCCTCCCAAAAATCAGAGTCTATAATTCCTTTGACCATCAAACTATTCGGAGTTCAATCTTTCCTCTGGTGTAGACTTACTACACAGGCTTAAATATAGACTCATTGTCAGACTATGTGAAGACCTCAGAGAGCAAAGACAAACGACATTTGGTGCTTATGTTTGACTTGTACTACTCATTATAGGCAAACCATTAGTATCCTGGCAATATTATATTTACTGTTAGACCTCAGATTTCCTTCAATTTCAGCTTTTTTATAAAACTATTTACAACAATTCATATTTTTAAAGGCACTTATTTGATTGATTGACAAAAAAAATCAGATTTTTTTATCTGATCAAAATCTCTATAAAATATTAAAAAAGAAAGTAACAGAAATATCTATAGCTGACTATCCACCAGTGCACATGGACCACTCACTTTAATACCAGAGGAATGTGTTATAATCTCTGTTATTCCTGAGAATACCACATAGATTAAAATAATGAGACAGCTAAAATAAAGTGTTACCAAAAACTTAATCTCTAAAAGTGGTATGAAATATTTTCCAGTGAATAAAAGCAGAAAGAACTAATGATTTAGAGCTTTTAGTGTATTTATGTGAGAAGACTGTAAAATAAACCTAGATACTCAGTTTTGATCAATAATAAATAAATGTGTGGTCTAGAAAATAACCAACCTAGCAGCTGCAAATGTGGCCATACTTGCTGAGGAGGTGGGTTTGCTCTGCAGTTTGGGGTAGGCTCTGTGCTAATTTCATCAAAGGAAACACAGCTATTTCTGTTTGTTTTTACATTAAATCGTTCACGAACCATGACATCTTTGGAAAGAATGCTAGTAATTTCAAAAGTCATAGAGCAATATTGACACACTCTCCAAAAAAGGATCATCTTCTCGTCTCTTTCTAGGTGTAAGCATAGGGTAATTCACTTTTTTCTTCTCCTTTTCATATAAGGCAATTGTGCAAGAACAAACTCACAGAGAAAGAGGGTCAGGACTTAGCTCATGATGAGAACTTTGTTCCTTCCGTGAATAACCTCCTGTAATTGTGCCAGATATAGAAGCACAGAAGAGAGGATGCCAAGAAGCAGAAGAGAGGACACTGGGTGTTTGTGTCCGAGAGGAAAGGCAGTTTCTCATTTTCACTACCCATTTACATGGCAGGCAAAAGTATCACTCTTACTGCCTTACTTAGGACACTGGCCTGCCCTCCCTAATGTCCCCACCAGCATAGTTAATTCAAAAATGGTAATTGAAAAGTGGAGGATGGCAGGACAAGAGCTGTTAGGAGCCCTGCCTATAGTCAGTGGTGTTTTCTGAAGCACTAGTAGCTGCTAGTGACCATGGCCCCAGGAGAAGTCCTGAAGGGAGGACTATACTGTTTTATACAAAGAAGTGTGAGCAGGGGCTATAGTGTTATTCCTCATGCTAGTACTATCCAAAAGAAATAGCCTAGTACTAGTACTATCCAAAAACCTCATCTGAAAAGCCTTGAAAATTAAAATATTTCAGTATTATTTCTCTCCTAGGTGCTGCAGTGAGAATCTTGGAGACTTTGTCTGAATGTTAGTGGCAAGTTGCAGTCTCAGTATTGAGAATATTCCTTCTCTCATGCCCCTGCAATTGTTGGTCTTTGCTGCCTTGCCAGATTTTATACTTTTTGTCATTTGTTCTTGGCTCAGCTGATGAAAATTAGTTTAGAAACAAATGGAAGAGGAGTAAAATGCAGATGCTAAATACAGTAACACATGTTAATCGGCAATCTACATTTCTTCCACTGTAGCCAAAATTGTCTCTAGCAGTAAATGAAGGGATGAGGGTGGAAGCAGCTGTCATCTCTGCTAGCTGTAGCAATAGACTGTGAAGTGTCCTGGCATTTCCCCCAAAGCATTCGTCAAGAACATTAGCCTCAGTGAATCAGTCCCCAAACCAGGGCTGAAGTACCTGGAACCAAGTAATTCAGCCAAAGAGGTCAACACTAGGACTTGCTGGGGACAAAATAACCAACCCAGGAAGATGTACTCCAACTCTATGGATTTCTCTTCACCACAGAAGAAGAATTAAGGCTGTAGTGTAATCCTGTAGTGTAGCTGTACCTCACCTCGAGAGAACCTGCTCTAGACTTCCATGAGTCGAATTTGAACTCCAAGCAGAGGTAAAAAGAAGATAAAAATTTGTTTTGACAAGATAGAGCATGTTCCCCTGTAAAATACATCTGCCTGTTTGGGAGGAGCTGTCATCTCTGCTCGGATATGGCACAAGGAAGGACTGACAAATGCCACAAGTCATGGGGCCTACGTTGAACCAAATACCAGTTAAGTTTAGATTTAAAAGAGGATTGTAGTCATCAGAATTTGATTGGATTGAAAGTGCCAAAGCTTTATAATGAGAAAAATACAACCACTCCGTTGTTAGATCTGAAACATCAAGCAGAGAAAAAAAAAAATTATTTAATGTACAACAGTCAAGACGTTTAGAGAAACTACTTTAGCTTGTTGGAAGAAAGCAGAATTAAGCAGCAGTCACACTTCTAGTAAGAAGAATCGAACCAAATACACTCAGAAAACATTCAAACTAAGAATGATATGTTCAGATTTTGAAGCATGAGGAACAAGCAAAGCAGCTGAAGAAACAATAATAGAGAAGACAACACAACGCAAAAAAATTGTAAAGAATGTGTTATAAACTTAACTGCCAAAATGCTGCATAGTGATAACTTGTATGAACAAATAGAACTGGAAATGTTGCCTTCTTGCTTTCCAAGAAGCTTGCAGAAAGTCAGGAATATAGTATGATTAAAAAGGGCAATCTTTCTTTCAGAAGCACTGAGTAACAACACTTTTTGTACTGTATAAGAAGTACACACATTCTACTACTTTTTAAACAAATGTGTCTAATTTTCTGCCCATTTCCTATCTTCTCCAGGGAACTGAGCTACACATTCTAAAGATGATGGAATTTGAGAGTTCATCAAAGTTAGTTTTGTAGAGAAATAAATAATATATTAAATGTAGTCTGGAAATATACTTAATTTTCCCAGGAAATTGGAGCGCTAATTTTACTCACATTTTATTTTCCTGAATTTAGGCAGGTCTTCTTTTGTTTCTGAACTGAGATAGAGAGGGGAATGCATGGGGAAAGGAGGGGCCGTTCTACTTGATCTGAATAAATATTCCGTGGTGCAGAGCAGTGTTTTTCGGGCCCCAAGATACAACTGCTTTGGCAGCTACAGGAAAACCAAACGCAGGCTCTGGACTGCTAACAAAACCTTGCAGCAGCTCAATCCCCGGGGAAAGCAGAGGAGAGAAGCGATTATCACTGCTGGTGGCAGGTGTGAACATATGGTCTCCTCCTCCCACCACATCTCCTCTCCTCGGCCAGTGCAGGGGCTGCTGGCTGTCACACCCTTTCCCTGGAAGCTGTAACCCCTGCAGCCAGGGATTACGTACTGCCCTTGGACTGTCACTTCATGAAGGAGCGCTGTGAGTTAAGGAGCTCCCTCCTTGTCCCTATTCTCTCTTCAACCCAGCTGTGCCTTCCTTTGCTTGCACCGCATCCCTGCCGCACGTCCGTGCCTACATGGGAGAGCCTAAGGATGCTTTCAGATGGCATGGCTGTAATTTAGCAGCGGAAACATTGCTAACGAGGTACTCAACCCAGTATCACTCACACCAATACATTTTTCATAGGTTTTGACCCACAACTTCCCTAGACGAGGTATAAACATCATTCAGGAGACAGCAAAGTCTGGGGACGGGTGCCAATAATAAGTATGGACCAGTATGGGGCAGCACATGCCTGCTGTCAAGGCCATGGCATCATTTATTTTATTAATATAGATATAAGATAATGGTTCTTCTGCACTTGGAAGACTGATGGCACAGAGATTACTGCTGCCTGTAAGACATTCTAAGAAATTAGACAAAGACATTAATATTTTTCATAGCTGTTCTTAAGGAAACTCTTCAGAAAAGTTTTCTCCTGATGAAGGAAAGCAAGCCATTAAAAACTCATTCTGATGACGGGGTTGGGGAGTTAGGCTAGAACAAAATATGCAAATATAGGACTTTCACAAAAGAACATTTTAACTTCATAAAAGTAAGTCTTTCTGGCCCAGCTACTAATAGCAAGATGCTACAATACGAGAAAAAAATGTCCAAATTGCATTGAAAAACAAACCAAACAAACAAAGGTAGAGAGGTAGGAACTGGGAGTAACAAGATTTAAAGAGTAAACAGGAAAAGTATTATACAAATTGTCCCAATCCTTGCTGGTTTTATTCAATTCACCTTATAGCTAAATCATTTTCAAATCCATTGACAGCAGATAAATAAATGTGTTTTGAAAGGAATGGGTTGGAAGGTATCCTTTAACATCCACTTACCCAATCATTGTGGATAGGAGTGGATATGAAAACCGCAGATCATGATCAAACCCACATGCATCCGAAAGAGCGTCTACTGTGGCCACAGATGGAGACCTGGCATGGTGTGAGAAGGCACCACCCAGCACGGTGTTCCTGCTGGGCTTAGGTAAGTGAGACCCAGAAATGAATATGCAATTTGCTGTTAGTAAAGAATAGCAAGGAAAAAACAGGCATGGGTACTGCAAGAGGGTGCTATGTTCTCACTTCTGTGTTGTGTTTTGCTTCACATCATGGGGTGGTCTCAGAGAGCACAAATGGTTTCCTTTGGATGAAACCAGGAGGTGCCTGCCCTGCATGACCCTATAGGCTCCAAATGCAAGGAGACAGTGAGTCTACGGGGCCAGGCTACAGCTTTCCCGCAGTAAAACCCACAGATGTGCCTGTGGTATGGACAATAACGCCAAACGTGTCACTCTAAATATCTGCTGTCATTGATCTGCCATACTTGGTGATGTAGACATAGCCCATAGCAATTTCTGTCTATAGATTATTAGTGCTCTTTTAGTATTTCAAATAACGCAAGACTAAACAGGGAAAGCAAAATTTTAAAATGTTATTTTGAACTTACAGAAAGAAGAATGCCACAAATGCTGCATGAATCTATTTGAAACCTTTTAAATAAGATGTTGTTCTTTGTCGTTCACCATGGATTCTGTGGTGTTGATGCTTTTTTCTGTCTGAAAGGAGAGATCCGGCATTACAGTCAACCAGCAAGTTGCCAAAAATTTAGCCTTAGCATTCCAACTGACTGGAATGCTAGATTTGGCCTACACAGACATCTTGACTGCTTATGTGTGAAGTAAGTTAGTTGTGTGGAATGCTGCCATACACATAAGAAATATATGGAATATCAGCACTGTGTGATATTTAATTTCTGCAGGACCAAGTGAGGCACGATGCAGCAGTCTGCGAGGCTGTGTGTAAAGTGTAGAACTTCAAGCATTCATCAGGCTAATTTCTTCATTATTCGAAGGTTTCCACTGAACAGTAGCCAAAAAAAGCTTAAAACCTCCCAAATGAACAATAGGGGAATTTACAGTGACCAGTGTCATTCGTGAGCATCTGAAATGATAAATCTTGTGGTTTGGATCTTTACAGAGTTTGGAAACCTCCATAGGAGATCAGAGCAGGCCCCACATGTGTGACCTTTGTTTCAGCGGCTGCAGTTGTTAGTAGCAAATTGCTTGGGTCAATATAAGAACCACAAATGAGAGTTTCACAAATTAATTGTAAGCTGAATGAAGGAAAACACTTATTTTAAGTATCAAGGAGTTTTGGCTGTGGGAGCGAGGCCAGTCACAGTGGTTAAATATTATTCTCTTTGACTTTCCAGGCAAACGAGTTTTACTTCATGGCAAACAGGATATTGACTGTACACGGTCCAAGTGAATCCTCTAGTCAAATTCTTAAACACCTTCAGGGTAAACCTATCCATGAAGGGAGGTGTTCTGCACTATTCACAGGCTATATGAAATGAAAACTAAACATGGAGTCTATTAGATTTCCTCGTGACACAATGGAAGCATACAGCATTTTATAAATCTACAATAATATTTGAGATAACAAAGTTGTACAGTTATAAACACTATAGAGTATATAGAGTATTACTTTCCTTTTGATTTGTAAGCAAAAAAAAGAAAATCAAAGTAAAAATGCAGAACTTTGGTACACTTAAACTAAGTCTAAGTCTGTCACTGTCTTTGCAGATCATTTATCTTTGAGTATGTCCTAACTATACATATATATGTGTAGACTCACATATGTAGGTATATGTATAGACTCACAATCTGTATCCAAATGTACCAATTAGAAGAGATTATGTCTGAAAAATAGGAAAAATATAAAATAAAAGCAGATACAATGGAAAGGTTGAAGGCGCAGCTGAAGGAAATGCAGGTACATAAAACAAAGCAGACCAGCTCTGTCGGAAATACGCTGAGGATGAGGGAAGTGCACAATAATTGAGGTGCTGAAACAGGATACCAGCATCTGCATTAAAGAAATCCTGTATCTCGGGAGTTTGAAAGAAATCGGATGAGCCTACTCAGACTGCTTTGGGGTCTTACTTACTTCCCAAGAGATCTGTGTGCATATTTCCTACTAACAAATGATCCTTTTAAGAAAGAAAGAATATACCCTGGGTTAGGCTTTTCCAAACAAAGGAGACAGCTGAATGGAAAGCTGGAGGACAGAGTGAACCAGTGATGGCAGGGAAAAAGCAAAACAAAGTTGGAGTAGGTAGCATGATAAATGCAGCAGAAAGAGAGTCTGACCAGAAAAGTCTAAGTGATGCCAGAAGACTTATCAAACTAACATGGATGCAAATAAAAAACAGACTCGCTTTTCAACATATAAATATAACAGATATATACATTAATGTTTCCCAGCTGGTTTGCCATAAATAGCATGCAGAAGGTAGCTGGAGGTCAGAGACCGGTGCGAGCCATCCAAGGGCAAGGCTGAGGGTGAGAAAAGATCAGACTCTGCAAACTAAGGTGTAAACACAGGAGTAAAACCTGGCTTCAGGAAGATACCACTCTTGGGAAGGAGAGCAATGCCTTCCTGTCAGCCCTCTCCTCACTGCGTCACGTGGAGAGTCTTTTCTGACCAGCAACACAGCAGGTACAGCTACATATTCTGCTGCTAGTTATTCAGATGTCACTGTTGGTGGTATCGTCTTGGACAGATGTTTTGTCCATAATTCTAATTTGTAGTATTCTGAAAGTCAGAGTAAACATGATCTTGCTGGTTATTTTCCAATGTCCTGGATCTGTTTGCTATATCTGATTGTGAGATCATTTCACAATTGCTTTCAGGGTTGTGTAGATTATAACACAAATATTTACTTTCCAGAAGCAGAAACCAAGTGCATTAGACCCAATTCTTGAAAGCTTTGTTTCTTCCAGCTTCCTCTTGTGTGGGTTTGACAGGCTGGAACAAATGGGAAGGATGAAGACAACACTGTGCAGTGCAGAGAGTCATTAAAAGGTCACAGCGTCACCTAAACACTTGGTTGGAGCAAAATCCCGACAGCCAGTGGGGCACAAGGCAAAGATGCAGCTAGGAATGGCCATGTTCGAGGAGCTCTGCCTCTCTGCTAAGAGCAAATTACAGTGGTTGCTTTGGACCTGGCCTTTGGCACAAGCTGTTTCACTATGGGGGAAACTCCAGGTCCTGCCTGTGTGGCAAGACAAGGGTCAGCCTGAGTTATTCCACCTCCGGGCAGGCAGCAGCAGTATCGTGTGCCTTAGAAACCAATGTTTCTTCCAGTCAACCTGATTCTTGCAAACAGGCTCCAAGCTCTTCCACCACCCTTTAGGCGGTCTGAATTACAGCAGGAGCAACGGGCTAGACCCCCTTGCACTAGAGGGGACAAGCAAATGCAAGCTTTGAAGGAGCAGGTCCCATTGAAGTCACCCAAGCGTGTTCAGGCACTCTGAACCCAAGGAACCTCGGATTACTCACCGCTTTTGGAAAGCTGTGTGCTCTCAGCTTTCTGGCTGTAATCAAACATCACATAAATCCAGCTCACAAAGTGATACTACACAGAATGGAGTCAGTCTGGACTGACTCCAAGGGCAACATTTAGGCATTTCTTTTTGTTTTAATAGTATTTGAGCAAAGCGATCTCAGGTTCCTATGAATAAAGGTATATAAATAGCATGCAGGAATGAATGTATGGGAGGAGTGTCAGCTCTTTTTTCTCTCTTAGGTAACTATGCTTGATGTATTTAAAAAATAGAACAGACTATTAGCTATTATAGGCTGCTAGAGGCTGGGTAAAAGCAGTTCTCACCTCCTGTCTCAACACAGTTCCATGACAGCAGCCTAGACTTGCTTCTGTTCCACAAGGAATGCTGACAGATATATATAAGTCTATGGATTAGGTGGTAAAAGTCAGAAAAAGTCACAGTTTGATTTTATGGGGTTTCACAGTGGTTGCTTTTAAAGCATGAAAAGAAGCCAGTTGTTTCACATCTCTATGTTGATTAAACACATCTTGTGAAGATACAGTGCTCTATTCAATAGACTCTTCTCTAAGCTGTTTCCCTGAAAATACATCAGAATGTCATATAGGGTATCCAGCATGGATAGTCGTTATGTAAGTAGCCAAGACCAGGAGAGTTACTTCGCAAAGAAACTGGTGGTCACTAGGACAGCTATGTAGTTATCAGCAAGCTTCTTAGGAACCAGTAGTGCCAGGCACACAGATTTATATGTTTTTGCTGACCTTGATATTAAAGTTACCAGCTTACCTAAGCATTATTATTATATGAAAATACCAGTGTAGTTTTTCTTAATAATGGCAATAAAAATGAAACACCATTTCTTTATAATTTTAAGATTGCAGCCAGGGTGTCTTCAAAAGTGGCAGCCTTGACAAGAATCTTGGCAAGAAGCTTCCTGACTGAATCAGCTGGGCTGAAAAGTTGCACTGTTCTGTTGTGTTCCCCATCTAGAAAAGAAGCACCGGAGGGAGAATCCATAGTGTTGCATCCAGCATGCAGGGACAGGCCATTAGTCAGCTGGCTGTGAAATGTAAATAATTTTTGCCTTTCAGAATATACTCCCTGGTTCTGTCAAAATCCATCACGCACAACTGCTTATTCAAGCAAAGTAATACAAAGTAACATTAAAAATTTCTCCAAACTCTCAGCCTAACAGTAAACTTCTGCATTTCACTCAGTCATTCTTGTCACAACACCTTTGCAAACATTCCTGTTTTACCAGCATGAATCTCTTCTGCACGCTACAGTAGCACATAAACTATAGCTCATATGGCAAAAGCCAAATCCTCTCATAGTTAGAGGTCCAATCCCTGGTCTCCTTGATGGGAGTGCGGAACTCCGCTAGCCTCATGTCTGAGATTTACGGAACCAAGAGTAGAAATAATCAGATAAAATTCACTAAAGGCCAAACTGTGATACATGTTTATGTATCAACACCAGCATTTCATTAGGTGAAAAACACCCTTAAGCTAGCACACACACTTCTCCAAAGAATCTTCCGATTTTCCTTTACACATGGGACTTTCCCCTCCGCCTTTACACAGAGGGGAAAGGAAGAAGAACAGCCGCAACGAGAAGATGCAGCCAAATTTTCACCTTACTACCAAATCCCCAGTGGGATGCCCATGCAGAACAGGGCTTGGCCGGCCACTGCCTCTGCTAGAGTGACAAGTCATTTATATTGTCCTTTCGCAAAGAGAAGGATTAAAAATAGCCAGGGTTCATTACCTATGTGAGCCTGCAGACTGATATGTCAAGAATCTGTAGTTCTCATGGACTCAAGTTATTTTTTCCCCAATTCTGGTTTCCCAGGCTGATCACTTGGAAAGATAAACTTGAGTATATTTAAAAAATGGTTTGATAAATGCACATTTTTGGATATTTTTGAATGACTAATCCAAAGGAAAAGCTAAAAAAATTAGAAAAACACTTCAATCTTCTAAACTGAGCACAAATCCAGAAGTAGGTAGCAGAAGAAATACTCAAAATATTTGGCTTTGTTATCACAGAAGAGCTCCACCAATCACAGAAGAGCTCCACCAGCAAGACTGTGAGCTGCTTTTAAAGATCTTTGTAGAAGGAAATTAGGAAAAATTCACAGAATATTTATATTAAACTTATTATAATTTTTGAAAAAGAAAACAGATTCCCCTAAGGCAAATTTTACTTTATTAAAATGGAAGAAAAAAAAGTAGCATTATCTGAAAGGCAAAAAGGTTATAAAATCAAATTAAATTTGGAGACTGACATATTTCTACTAATAGAAGACAATAAATGCACAGAAACATTGAAAAGCAACTTAGTCTGTTGAATAACTCATTGGAAAGACACAACTTAATCAGAATACCTGTTCTCTAAAAATATTATTGGCTCCGTATCCAGACATAATTGCAATATTACACATGCAGTCATATGGTTTTCTAGATGTCAGGATTAAACCCAAGCTCTTGCTCTTGCATTTTCACAGAATCACAGAAGGATTGAGGTTGGAAGGGACCTCTCAAGATCATCTAGTCCATCCCCCCTGCTCCAGCAGGGACGCCTAGAACACGGGGCACACGGTGGCATCCAGGTGCGTTTGGAAGATCTCCAGAGAAGAAGACTCCACCACCTCTCTGGGCAGCCTGTTCCAGGGCTCTGCAACCCTCACCATAAAGTAGTTCTTCCTCATACGTGGATGAAATTTCCTCCCTTTCAATTTGTACCCATTACCACTGGCCATCACTGAGAAGCCTTTCCCCCCAACCTTTTTCCATCCTTCCCCTCCCCCTCCTCAATATTTGTCCATGCCGATAAGATCCCCTCTCAGTCTTCTCTTCTGCAGGTTAATCAGGACCAGCTCGCCTAGTCTTTCCTCTTAAGATAAATTCTTGGGTCACTTAATCATCTTTGTCACTCTACACTGGACAGCTTTTAAGAGCATTTTCATAGGAACCAAATCATGGGCTGTTCAAGAGGGAAGTGGTTTCCCAAAGTTGAATACATGCTGATTAAAGAGATATGGAGAAATCCATGGAAATTCACCTTTTTTCATCTTCCTTCCCTCTCTTTCATGCATTACCCAATTCTCTATTCAGAACAGAAGCCCAGCTTTCAGTTTATGTAGGAGTTTATTTCATATTTTTTGGAGGATCTCTGGTAAAAAGAAAAGGAAATTGGGTATAAGGAGGCAAGTACTTTTTTCTTCTGGTTCCTTTCTTGACGGCATTTTTCTCTCCTTATTTTTTTTTCTTTTCTCTTTTCTTCTTTCTTGTCCTTTCATCTGCTTCTTCCTTTTATTTTCTTCTTTGCCATCCTTGCGGGTTTTCCTTTCCTTACTTTTCCATTGCTGATCCTTTTCTCTCTCCTTTTTTTTTTGCCTTTTTTCTCTCAATTTTCTTTTGTTTTCTTTTCCTCTTTGCTTTTATTTTATTTTTTCTCTTCTTTTCTCCTTTTCTCTTCTCTCTTCTCTCTTCATGTTTTCTCATCCTTTCTTTTCCTTGGACTTGCCATTTTCCTTGCTCTTCTTCTTGTCCTTTTCCTTTTAATTCCCAGATGCTTCTTTTTGCTTTTTTTCTTATCATTTTCTTTCCTCTTGCCTTCCTTATTCTTCTCCCATATTTGCTCTTTTTCACTTGTTTTTGGTTTGCCATTCTTCTTTCCTCCATTTTTTTCCATCCATTTTGATTTCCATTACTGTTTCCTTTTTTTCCTAATTGCTTTCCTCTTGCATCCTTGCTTCCTTGCTTGCTTGTTTGCATTCCCTTTGGGTTGTTTCCCTTGGTTTTCTTTCTTTTTATTCTTTCCTTTACAGCTCYGTTTTTTACTTTCTTCTTCCATTTCCACATTTCYTTTTTTTTCTCTCTTTCTCTTCCKTCTTCTTTCCTTTTCCTTATTTATCATTTCTTTTGCATTTGCTGGGCATTTCTCTCTCCTTTTGCATTTTCTGGTGGTTTTCCTCACTTATTTTTCTTGATATTCCTTAGTCTTCTCTCAGTTGCTTTGCTTTCCAATGTCGGCCGACATTGGACCACTGGATTTTTCCTTCATCCCTTTCTTTTCTTTTCTTTTCTTTTCTTTTCTTTTCTTTTCTTTTCTTTTCTTTTCTTTTCTTTTCTTTTCTTTTCTTTTCTTTTCTTTTCTTTTCT
>PTEX01000253.1:0-24729 GCA_003342815.1 Eudromia elegans
TCACTTAATGTGCATGTCCTTACATCATCCACTTGCTGTTCCAGCTTGGTTTTYGCCTTGGTCAGGGTATTGACTTTGTCCTCTTCTGCCTGCAGGTCATCCAGTGTCTGCTGGTGGGCCTCTTGGAGGGCTTTCTTCTCTTTTGTCAGCTTTACGATGGTTTCATCCAAGGCTGCCATCTCCTCAGTGAGATTTTTCACCTGTCAGCAGGGAGCAAATGGATGTGGAATATTGCTGTAACAACCCTGAATTCTTTTCAGGTATGACAAGCACATCTTATGCATTATACCTTGTTTTCAGTGGCATGTTTTTCCTTCTCGACTTTGGCCAATGTTAGCTCAAGGTCATCAATATCTTTCTTCAGCTCTGAGCATTCATCCTCTAGTTTCCTCTTCTTGGCTGTCAGCTCAGCATTGATTTCCTCCTCATCCTCTGCCCTTTCTGTCACTTCCTTAACTTTGGCTTCCAGCTGGATTTTGGTTTTGATCAATTGGTCACATCTTTCCTCAGCATCAGCCAGAGCATCAGCTTCCTGTTGAGAAAATATTTTTTTTTCTGGATATGTCTTCAGAGGGATACTGGGATTCTTATCTTTACCTTTTAGAATCATTTGCTGGAATAGCAATTAGAATTGCTAGATAGCAATTTTGTAACATGAAGTACAGTAACCTAAAACTATCTKTAAATTGTTTTGACTGTTTTTGCTAACAACAAATATTGAAAGCTAACAACAAACTAAATTTTTTTCAATATATATGAATAGCTGTGTATTAATATACATGTGTAATGTTTAGATCCCATCAAGATCAACATTACAACAAGGATATAAATTTAGATTTAATCACAGATGTCCTGCATTTTCAAACATGTATAAAGTGCTGAGCCATGAGTATATACTATGCTATGTATAAATAGCAAAGTCACAGCTGTACTGACATCAGTCCTGTAATTGTTTGTCTACCTGACTTTTTTGAGAGCAACTACTTATTGAGCAGACATAGTGCAGTATTTGTTGTTGGCATTTTATCTCCCTCTTCACTCAAGCAGATACTCTGTGTTCAGATCAGATCAGGTAAATTGGTAGTACTCACAGCCTGCACTTGGAGCTGCAGATCATTTTTCTCCTGCACCAGCTTCACCATTTTCTCCTCCAGCTCCTTCCTTTTTGCCTCTGATTTTGAAAGTTCCTCCTTAGTTTTCTCAAATTCTTGTTTCATAGTGGCCATCTCCTTTTCCGATTCTGCACTCTTCAACAAAGGCTTGATTTTGAAGAACAGCTTCATCCAGGGCCAGTGCTTGACATTCATGAATGCACGAATGTTGTACTGGATGCAGAAGATGGACTCCCTGAAAGGTAATGCAAAAGAATATAAAATGTTTAGACAGTGATGACCCAGCAAGTCAAGTACAGTGGGCCTAACTTGAACAAACGTGTACCTCCTCTCCACCATTTTCTGGTACTCSACTCTCATGAGGAAGCCCCTGCACCGGGCCTGTGTGCGAGTGATGAGCTGTGCCAGCTTCTCATCTCTCATCTCCTCCAGGAGACCTACCAGTCCAGCTTTGAAGAACACCTTAGATAGAGCATAAAAATCAGTACTGTGTGTCTGATCATTGATTAGTGTAGTCCAGTGTCCTAGTATAGGTAGATAATATGGGAAGTTAAGAAAAAGAGCAAAAGTCCAARGAAAGCATGTAGTGATATCCCCAAGTTTCTATTAACCTGCAGTTTAGAAACTAAATGAACTAGACCTTATGCTTCTGTTAATTCTTGGGKTTTTTTGTTCTACAACTGCATCTTATATTGGGAAACCTGAAACAGGATAGTCCTGTGATCCTATGCAATGAATTTCAAAGCTATAATGAAGTAGTGAGCCCCMAAATACTCACTTTGATTTGTTTTAAATATAATACTTGATCATTTTGTACCCTACCTGAAGAATTTGAGCATCATTCTCAATCTATACAAATCAAAACAAACACAGTTTTTGAACCAARCAGTTCTGATACCTTGGTGTGACCAAATTTATATTGAGTGTGATCTATATCAATTGATCCCAGAAGCTTCTCACAAGCYTTCTTGCTGTCAATGAACTGTCCTTCTGGAATAGCACTTGCATTTAATACCCTGTACCTGTGGGAGAAAACAGAATATAGGGAGGTCTGTTGTTGAAACTAGTTAGCTGATACACTGCAAGAAATGGTTTAAAAACTTCTGAGGACATTAAACAGCTGCTAAATCTAAACTTTACAAATGGCTTTAGTCACCATAGATGCTTAAATTCCACCAGGTACGATACATAACCAAAATGACCCAGGAAGGGGAGCCGTCTAACCTCTGTTTAAAATCTGCATACAGGACTCTGTTGGGAAATCCTTTCCTGCAAATCCTGATCCCTTCCAGCACACCGTTGCACCGCAGCTGGTGCAGCACCAGTTCATGCTCCATGGCACCTAACAGTTGAGAGCACACATGAGTACTATATTCTGTGCTACAGAGAGGAAAAGCTCCAACATGTTTATAACCTTCTGTGAGTCTCTTACCAGGTGTTTTTGTTTCGTTTGGGATGATGCAGCGTACAAAATGGGGGTGAGTGCTCCGCAGATTTGTCATTAGCTTGTTTAAATTCTCCTGGGAGAGTCATTAATAAAAGTTTATATTAGCAAATATAGTAGTCAAGCCCTCTATAATAAGGTAATGATAACTCAGACAAAAAAATTTCTGCAAAATTCTAAATTGGTACCACTTGTACCCATTTTTCCTACTTCCATGGAAAATATTATTCTTAAATTAAGATATAAAGTTCTACTGTTTAATAAGTGGAAGATATTGTGCTCTTAATACTTACATGACATTTCAATGTATTTTGTGTAGAATAGACTGAGGATTTTGCTTACTCTAGTTAAACATGTYCATTAGAAATGAGATCCCTCTTCCACTAGATGTCTCCAGGGAGATAAATAGCTTCCTCTGTGAGGCAGTTGGAAGCATACTGAGATYGAGACCTAATGTTTGTCATACGGATCACACTGTGTAATGCCTTCCTGTTTCTCCTCGTTGAAAGGAAAAGGAAAATACATGGCAAGTTTAATTAGGCCTAGYTTAATTTTCTAGCTTTTGACCATCTAAAGGAAAGTGAAACAAATCCCMTGAATTATAACTATGTATATTAGATTTATTTAAAATAATTAGTGCCTATAATTAATGGATAGACACAAGGATCTTTTTACGCAAGTAAGCAAAAACAAAGCCTACCCATTTTAAATGGTGTGGTTACATSTTATCTTAGGAAGAGATACTATACCCGGAAAAGAGCTGAGACAGTCTGGAAAGAAGAACCCTTCTTCTTGCCACCTTTCTTGCCACCACCACCACTAGCCTCTGAAAATTGAAAAAAAACCCCATAAAACAAGTATTAGATTTTTGCTTTTGCCTTTAATGATTCCCTTTTGTAAAATATGGTCAAAATATTGACCTGCTTCTGCTCCACCGTAATTGGCAAAGAGTAACGCCAGTGTTTTTAGTGATGATTTCTGGTACAGCCCAATGACAGTTTCATTCARGGGGTCCTTGTTCTTCTCAAGCCAGCCAGTGATGTTGTAGTCCACTGTGCCAGCATAGTGTATGAGGGAGAAATGAGCTTCTGTCTTTCCTTTGGTAGGCTTGGGCTTCTGGAAGTTGCTGGACTTGCCCAGGTGCTGGTCATAGAGCTTGTTCTTGAAAGAGGTGTCAGTTGCCTTKGGGAACATGCACTCCTCTTCCAGGATGGAGAAGATGCCCATGGGCTGGAAGAAATTCACAAGAGGGACAAATTGCAAGTTAATTTTCAGGACAATATGGCCTTCAGTTATGCAGAATGGAGGAGCACAGGCTGAGACACGCATCAGAAAATATTATTCTATAATGTTTTCTCCTAATAAGTGAGATTAAATATGCTGATACCTTTGTGTTCTAGTTCCAGATAGATCATAATGCTTAATGGAAATTTGTTGAGTTATATCAGAAACCTTCTTTATAAAACACAGACAAAACTTTAACYAAAGGACATCACTGTACACACAGCTGTCTTATCTGACATGTGAACATGAGTCAGCAGTGCAGCTTTCTGGGAAAGAAGGCCTACACATCCTGGGCTGCATTAGGAAAAGTGTTGTCTGAAGGTTGAGGGAGGTGATCCTTACCCTCTRCTCAACAAAGCTGAGGTKTAGTACTGTGTCCAGTTCAAGACTGACCAGTACTAGAGGGACATAGGCCTGCTGGAATGAAGGGGATCCACTRGAGGATAGGAACATCTTGTCAGGTGAGAAGAGGCTGAGAGACCTGGAGTTATTTAGACTCAAGAAGAGAAGCCTCAGGGGCATCTTATCAATGAATATGTATAAATATTTAATTGGTGAGAGARAAGGAGGAGGAGTCAGATTCCTCTTTTTGATACCCAGTGACAGGAAGAAGGTKAATGGGTATAAATCAAAATACAGAAAATTCCAGTCATGCCCAAAAGAAAACATTTCTGCTGARAGGGTGGTCAAACATTGTAACAGATTTCCCACAGATTTTGTTAAGAGTTTGTCACTGAGTATACTCAAATCCCAGCTGGGCACAACTGCTCTAACTGACCCTACTTTGAGGAAGTGATTGGCCTAGATAGTCTCCAGAGGTGCCTTTGACCTTTTGTGATTCTAATTTCTTACTGTCTTGCTATTATTGAATATTACATTAAAAAGGCTATTATAGAATGAGAGACTTTGTGCACACCTAGTGGGCAGAAAGGATACCTTCTCAATGAGTTCAATGCAAGCAGCCAGGTCCATCCCAAAGTCAATGAATGTCCATTCAATTCCCTCTTTCTTGTACTCCTCTTGCTCCAGCACAAACATGTGGTGGTTGAARAACTGTTGCAGTTTCTCATTGGTGAAGTTGATGCACAGCTGCTCAAAGCTGTTGAACTGTGAAGAAAAAAAAAAAAAAAGAGGAAGACCCATATTTTCAACATAGCAATGACTACAACTCCTTTTTCTGTTAAAAACAAGGAATTCGTTTGTCTTGGCTTCACTGTCAAGTATTTGCATTTCTTCAGTGCTCTTTATATCTGCATAATGAAACACAAAAATACATCAAATATGCTCTCTTTGAAATAAAAGCAAACATAAAATATTTCCTACATTATCTAAAAAGAAATTATGAGGGGAAAAAAGTACAGAATGTTAGGCCTATTATGATATATATGTTTTTATACTGTCCTGTCCTTGATCACTTAAAGCAAACACATCTTGTACTTGGGCCATTCCTTACTCTTGAGTGGGCACATCTACAAAATTAGTCGATTATTGCAAGACAAGTACTCTGAAAAGTCACTCTTTACTTCAGGATTTAAAAATAAATAATCATGAGATCATATTAATTCCTCATTAGAAATATTTCTAATGAGAAATATATTGGAAGTCACTTCCAAGTACACTTCCAAGGCTTTGTTCCTTACATCAAAGATCTCAAATCCAGCAATGTCCAGCACACCAATGAAGTATTGTCTTGGTTGCTTGGTATCCAGCTGCTGGTTGATGCGAACAACCATCCACAAGAACATCCTTTCATAGACAGCCTTTGCAAGAGCACCTACAGCATTGTGAACCTGAAGCACAGGAAGAGGTCTGGAGTTACCAAAGAGRGTGGAAGCAAGTCAACAGAATGTTAATTCAAAGGATGGTTTTCGGCTACCAAATGTTTCTAACCTGTTGCACAGTCTGACCTTTGGTCACATATTCATTTCCAACCTTTACTCGGGGATAGCACAGGGCCTTGAGCATGTCAGCYGAGTTCAGACCCATCAAGTAGGCAGCTTTGTCAGCAACTAAAGTGTGGAACAAAAAGAAAAAGGAAGAATTTATGGATTCACAGCTTTTGGAACCTCAAGTTTTCTCCAAGAACCTGCAGTTTCAGACTGTTATTGCAATCTTTTAATCTCTCTTCTTGTTTACCTTGGATCCTAAAGTCCACTTAAAACCCAATTTTGGTGGCTAGTAGTATGTCTTTGACACACTGAGTAACTTACAGAAGTGTGTTATTCAGTTTAATACCTTCTGTGCCATCTGGTTCTGCCTGCTCCTCTCGTTGTTTCTGCTTGAACTTTAAGTTCCCATAGTGCATGACAGCCCCCGTCAGCTTGTAAATGGCAGTCTTTTCATCAGCAGTGAAGCCCAGGATGTCAATGGCACTCTGGTGACAGAATCAGAAGAGTAAAATGAGTGCATACTAGGTAACCTACTCAGCAGATGACCTGTTTTATATGTTACTTACRTCTGTWGCCATCAGCTCCTCCTTGTCATCAATGCTGGGGACAGTGATCTCCCCTTGACTTACRAAAGGGAAGTCATATGGATTGGTGGTAATGAGGAGCATTTCTGAAAACAAAGSGGTATTCTTGGGTTAAAATTGATTGTCCATGTAGTGTATTAACTGTTACTCAGAGACCTTCCTCCAAAAAAAGGTCAGTAATCCTTCCTACCAATTAGCTCWGGTTTCTTGTTGGAGGTGACCTGATAAAATATGTGGTAGCTTCTTTCCGCTTTGAGCTGGAAAGTGACTCTTGACTTCTCCAGCAGATCTGGTRAGGAAGAGAGMAAGTTACATGCAATCAGWCCACAGAGCAGGAAGGAGGAAAGGAATAAGCTGTGAGGAAGYTCTCCTACATGTTTCAATGTCAGCAGAAGCCAGTTTCCCTGTGGCCCCAAAGTGGATTCTGATGAATTTGCCCTGTGAMGGTGAAAAAAAGAAGTATTTCAGCCTAGCTGCATTCCTGTGCCATCTCCCTTGGTGGGAATAGCACMARRTCCATCATTACTCYTGTAAGAAGRAGGAGACATTTTGTCCCAAGCAACAACTTACRAAGCGTGAGGAGTTGTCATTCCTCACGGTCTTGGCATTTCCAAAGGCCTCCAGCAAGGGGTTGGCGCTGATGATTTGATCCTCGAGCGTGCCCTACAGCATGATAAACAGTGGTTGTTATCATTTCAAAAATCATATAAGGAGCAATAAGCAAAATTCATTCAAGGCAGCATTTATTGATTTACCTGCATTTTGCCAGACTGCTCCTCCTTCTTCTTCTCCCCGCTCGCTGCAATTGTTGCAAAGTACTGGATGACACGCTTGGTGTTCACAGTCTTCCCTGCTCCGGATTCTCCGCTGGGAAGCAAAAGAGAGAGAAGCAGAGAAGGTATGGTCAGGGAGCACATCCTTAAGCACAGAGCCACCCACTGGGAACTGCAGCAGGGAATGTACGTACGTGATCAGGATTGACTGRTTCTCACGATCTGTGATAGAGACAGAAAGAAAGGGACAGGCTGTAGTGAAAATGACTAACAAAGAACTCARACATGAAGAGAAATATGAACAGGGGCTTCCAGAAGTGGCAGGGACAGAAGGCTCTGAAAACAACTGGGAAGTCCAATAGGTACTTTTTKTTTGTTTGTAATCTAAGTCTTCATGAAACCAAGGCACCAAGAATTTAAGCAACAGTATATTTTTAGATATTTGAGTTATATTTTTCAATGCCAAAACAATATTTTGTGTGACAATTTGACCAGTGTTCAAATCTAAAAAGAAATTGCAGTAGAGAACCTTTGTTTCATCTGACACCCTTTATCCCATTAATTATCCTAAAAYATAACTTTTTCAGTGCCCTTAGCTTTACACCAACAGCTAAACTTTGAAAAATGTTCAGAAAAGAGCTATGTCTCTTTCATAGTAGCAGCAATAACTGCAAAAGCAAAGTAAGGTTCATGATGGGGTTTACATCTCTAACATGTTCAATCTTTTATAAAACAAGCATTATGTTTTCCACAGGATTTCCTCACCAGTTAACATGAACTGATAGGCGTTGTCAGAGATGGAGAAGATGTGGGGAGGGGCCTCCTGGCGCTTCTTGCCTCGGTAGGCCAACACCACCTCCGGGTTGTACACCGGCAGCCACTTGTAGGGGTTGACGGTGACACAGAAGAGCCCCGAGTAGGTCTGTGAGCACAGGAGACAGCAAGTTGGCCTCCACTTGCCTGAGCAGAGCGCTTCTTAGCAGCTAGTGGCAGGCAGAGTGCTGCTGGTACTTACGTAGATCATCCAGGCTGCATAACGCTCTTTGAGGTTATACAGCACAGCGGGCTCGTGGAGGTGGGTCATCATGGCCATGTCCTCGATCTTGTCATACTTGGGAGGGTTCATGGAGAAGACTTGGTCTTCCTTCACGGTCAGAGTCTGCAAGGAAATGAGAGATCCATGTATGTCAGCTAAGARCTATGAGTGAGARGTWAATGCTGCTCTGAAGCTTSYWTTYYACTCACYTCYCCWSCTTCAGTCTTGACYGTGACCTTCCCTCCTTCCCTGCTCTGGATCGACCCTTTCACAAAGGATTCCTTAGGATGAGCCACAAAGACCGATGACTTGGCATCGAAGGGCTTGTTCTGGGCCTCGATTCTCTCCTTCTCTGACTTCCGKAGGTAGGGGGCTGCCTCCCCAAAGACGGCCATCTCRGAGTCCGAAGAGGCCATGGCTGCACTTTACCCAAGGTATGTTAGCTGGAGTGTCTAGTGGAGAACAACAATAGCATTGATTATTTGGAAATTTTTTATATGCTGTGCAGTGGTTTCTGTTCTTGCACTGAGTCTCATATTTGGAATATCTAACATGAGTCAGCTGGAGAATCTAATTGTTAGGTGAATTTTGAAAATAATAATTTTGTGCTGAAGTGATCTATGTTTTCAGACTTATAGGAGGTAACTTCATTACGACCTTCATTAAAAACAGACATGCGGATGGAACATTTTGTTAAAAGGAAGAGTTACACAGAAACATTTATGAAAAAGTGCAGTTCAGGAGACTACAAWCTCTTGAAAACATTTAATTTGTCAGACATTTACTTATTATCTGCAGCAGTCTGGGAAATGAATGAATTATGCTAATGTAATTCAAAGCAGATACAAAWGGGAAATTTTTATTACTTGTTAATAGCTGTAATTTAATTTGTTTACACATTTTTCATTCTTCAGTACCTAAAATAATTTCAAGCTCAAAGCTCCAACTTCTGCTGAAATAGAATTGAAGCACAGAAAATGAAATTTCAAGACTGCATTAAGCTCCCCAATAAACACTGGAAACATTGACTTTTTTAAAAAAAATCTAGGAATAGACACATTCTCAGGACTTAAATAAAATCAGGTATTTTTTAAAGTCTTTAATAAATATGTAAGTATATAAGTATAGGCCACCCAGCTTCAAAATTCTTTAGCTGTATTAGTTAAATAAAGATTCCCTCTGTTCATTGGTTAATAAATCTTTTTGTCTGGAGTAATGAAATGAATATCAAAGAGAATTTTGGCATCTTCCAAGATGATTAATAGGTCCATATGCTCAAATATTTTTTTTAATTCATATTTGCTCAGACAAAATGTAGAATTTTGCAATTTGCATCCTTTGCCAATCTCTCTCCAGCTCTAGTGTTGCCGTATCAAAGATGGAAAGCCAGCATATCTCTGTTAGATCAGGTAAGGAGTAAAAGGAATACCCACATGAGGATTTTTTCCATGCCATCAGTGGCCAGAGGCTTCAAACCCAGCCACTTTACTAGCCAAGGGCATGCTAGCATCAATCTACTGTAATCACAYTGGGTTTGAATATAGACTGAAATAGTAACTGCTCACTTAGCCATGCAGAAATCAGTGTCTGTGTCCTCTCAGATTTAATAAATCAGCTTCTTACCTCTTGTGATACCAGGTGGGCAACTTGCACGCTGACAGCTGGTCAGTACTGTATAAYAGACATTGCAAATCAGAATTTAGTACTGTACAGAGTTCCGGAGGGAAAATACGCGGGTGTCTTAAAAGCAGATTTAAAGCCTGAGTTGAGAAATAGAGTCCCCTCCTGTMCTGGAAGTTGAAGGAATGCAGTGGGCACCATCCTCCTTCTGCAAGGCTGCAGACCCCACACACTTACCTTGAAGCTTTCCGCAGAGACAGGGCAGACTTGTCACAGGGACATTTTATAGGATCCAGTCTGCAGATGCTGCAGATGCCTACTCTTTCTTCGGTCAAAACATTTTTGGCAAACCTTCTTTGGTAAAGCATTGTCTGGCAAACTGAACTAAGGGCATAATTGTCATTTGACATGACTAGATATAATTAGAAAATTTTGATGTCTTACAGACTGTATGAATACATCTCCTATAAACAATTTGACAAGGGTGTTAAGGGGGGAATCTGGACTAGTCAAGGCACTTGGAGAACTTGGATGCAGGACTTATGGATTCTATTGCTGGCTTTCCCACCGACTCACTGTATGATCCAGGCTGGATTGCTTGGTATGTCTGAGCTGCAGTTATCCCGGTGGTTAAAAAGATAAAACAGTTCATTAAAAGATAAAGTAACCTGATTAAAAACTTTCGGTGGTTTTGATGGTAAAGTGATGAAAGCCCAAGTGYAAAGCTGTATAGCAGCTCACAAGCATCACAGAAACAGCAAGACAGYCCACCAAGAGCCAAAGGACTGGGAGGCTGGGGTCTACCTGCACTTTTAAGCTGGAGCCTCCAAGAGATGGAAAACAACCTCAGGTAAGAAAAGTGCCAGCACATGCACACGCATGGGCACGTGCATGTTGCTCCTCTTTATATACTTCAGATTGCCAAAAAGTGATTCTCCAAGTGAATTCTCCAAGTGAATATCTACTGATATGCAGATCTGCAGCAGTGAGCAAGAGATGCTCCTTTTTTTCTTTGCTTTTTGCGGACAAGATTTGATTTCACCSAGGTGTTTCCATGCCAGTAACCCAGGGAAAGATTGTTCTGCTCTAGAAAAGGCCCTTGCAGCTTTTCTCCCTAAAACTGCCAAAAGAATCCCTCCAGCCAGCCGTATTTGTACACATGATTAGGAAGATGTTCAAATTCAGCCTAGATGCACTGCGTCTCATACATCCTCAGTTCCTCACTGCCATTCTCCACAAATACCCTGCAAACTTACACATTGACACAATTCAAAATACAGAAACATGGTACTACCTACCTCTATACCAGTGCATTAGAAGTGGCAGGCATGCCTGTACAATACTGACAATGTGGGAAAGAGGGAATTTGCTGGTAGTTTAGAGAGTGACAGTTAGGAGCTTTAAAAAAGAAATGTGCTTCATCTTGTCACGTGAATCATTTTAAACCCTGCCAGATTAAAACACATTTCTCTCCTGGACATCAGCATTTTGGTTATAAAAAGACTTCAATGAATAACACCCAGACAACACACTCATGTTCTGGGCGTGCTGACCCCAGCCTGGAGTCCCAGAACTCACTCCTGCATGGGGAGTCCTCTCCTGCATGGGGAGACCAATGAAAATACCCTTGCCCCTACCCGGGGAGGTAGGGTCTTGCCCTGTAGGCAAGATTGCTTTCCTGTGTTATGGGGTAACCACAGACAAAGCGTGCTGCAGCGGCAGACTCCAACATCTGCAGCCTCAGAGCGAGCATGATGCATTGGCAGAGGTTGCCTCCGTGTGGATCCTGAGGAGCGGAAATCCACTCCTTGTCTCTTCAGTAGAATGGCTTGTAATGACCATTTGAATCAAGGAACCTAGTGATTGATTCTGCCAAGGGGAAGCTGCCAGAGTCATTATAAATGGTTATTGCAAAGCTATTGCACTGAAAAGGTAAGGAGTGGGTTTCCTGTCCCCACAGTCAACAAGGAGACAACCTTCTGCCAAGCCATGGTCCTTGCTGTGAGGCTGCGGACATTGGGATTCTGTCCCACTCCATTTCCAAGATCACCACAGAACAGCTTTGCCTTGCCTACAGAGAAATGATACAAGATTTAAAGAACTTGGAGGGTTAGGTCTCTCCACCTACAGTATATTGGCACAGAGGGCTGCTGTAAATGAAGAGGTCTGGAAGACTGTTAACATCAGTGGGCAGGTGACACTATTCCTGGCTGATGGGACACAGGAACCAGGAATCAGCTTTGGGGGTCCAGTGAAGGTAACGTGAATCCAAGTGACTGTGGACATGGAGTCAAGAAAGGTAGGAAAAGTGACTCCACAAACAAAATGAAAATAATTCCAGAAGATCACTGGTAGATGAAAAGAAATGTAGAAGGGCTTCAAAACAGAACTCAGAACACTACAGACAATAGCTCTGGAAAGGAAGATTGGGAATGTTGTCTGAATGTGCAGGGTGTCAAGAGACTGTGGGACACATTGTCCCACCTAGCACTGCATCCAGTCTTGAAGGAGGTCTCATTCGGCAGAGGGTACATATGGGGCAAGACAAGAATTAACTGGTCTTGAGTATCAAGCTCAGTCTGACTGCAGCAAACCTAGATGCTACTCTTGACACCTGCGAGGTGGACACCTGAACTAAGGCGAAATGAAGTCAACCCTGTCTGTGCTGGCTACGCCCTGCTGATTGCTCTGCCCTGCTCCAACCCGATCAGCCTGCTGGGTGACCAATTTCCAGAACCTCATAAAGCACAGTGAAAATTCCATGAGGTCATATTTATATAYACCTGCTCAATGCTTATGTACACATCCACGCTAGATATATTATCATCTGTCCCTAAACACTGTATTACAGATATGGCAGATATARTGACAAGTAGCTTTGCCTGGACACGCATCTCTCATTTACAAGTACCAAATATGACCGGATATTGAGCAGTTTAGARATTTCTGTCTGTCTGTTGCATGTTATTTACTGTCAGAGGAATTAGCTGCTGGGGATGCAGGTCCACAGCTGGTGGGATAGACAAGCAAGAGCCGTGACCATTGTGCCTGGGAGCAGCTATTTAGCACTACCCACTGCTCCTGTATGCTTTCCCATAGTGACAAATYTGGCTTTGAAGATCTCTGGCACAGGCAACACTGTTTTGCTACAATAATTATGCTCCTCCACTGCTTCAAAGAATTGCTGACTATAGCAGGCTTTTCTTAAACAGCAGGCTTTTGTTCTACTTTCTTTCCTCCCTCTCTCTATTTCTTCACGGTTTCAGAGAGTTTTTTTCCAAAATAATTTGCTCTGCTGACTGCTTTGCAAAACTGTCCATCAATTCATTTCAGAGGATGTAAAATAGCAGCTGAAGACAATATAAGAGTTGCTTCACTGTGGGAAAATCAGAGSAGGACAGTATCATGCAGAGTTACTGTCTCATAAGTTTTAGAAGGTATGGGCAGAGCAAAAGTCCAGTTGGTAGTTTTTCCATAAGTGGATATTGACCAGTAAAAATMTGATTTCAATTTTTCCAAAGCATTCCTAATTTTATGTAAGTATCTTCCTTTCTGGCCAATGCTTCCCCAAAGCGAAAGGTTATAACCTGGACAACTTCTCCCTACAACGTTCCTTTCTCRTCTTTCTTCATATTCTTTCTAGTTGTACAGGGCAGAACTGCAGGCAAGAGGGGGTTGTGGGCCTGGCAAAATAATATCTATTTTGTTCTCTGTTATTTCCTAGTAATTCCTAATATTCTATTTGCCTTTTGTGGCCACCAGTGAGCACTGACTCAATGTTTGCAGGCAACCACTCTCTATGCTGCTGACTTTTGTATTTTCTGATTCTCCTTTCGGTTGCTGAATTTCTATAGTATTTGGCCTCTGTACTGTCAAGGACATTGTATGGACAGGAAAGTCCATGTTCTGTTTAAGCTGCACAGGAGTGGGTGGGAGTTTTGTGTTGCTTCTTTGATTGTTTTTATGGCTAGTGATTATACAGATTCCTTTACAAGGATGACATCTTAGCGACTTTCAACAAAGTGACAGTGAATGACACCCAGGGGCGGCCAACTGAGAGACAGAACCAGCTAACAGGGTAGAGGCGACAGGTAAACCAGCAACGTGATACTTGAGGATGAGCATCTCTCGAGTGAGTTTCTAAGTTGCACCATTACTCAGACTCCTCCTGGCTGAGGAGCTGACATTCAGAATGTCCTTTCCATCACCCACCAAAGCAGCTGAGGGGCTCCTGTTACAGAGCAAGGGAGTGGGGTGGGCAGGCTGGAGGCCTCAGGATAAGACAAAGGAAAAAAAAAGCAAGTGGCAAAAGGGGAGGGAGGGGGAGGGAAGGAAAATCAGGATTAGATGCACAATATTTAGCACTAGCAACAAATGGATCTTAAAAAAGACAGCAACAAGAAATGTCATTTGCTGACACCCATCTGTGACAGAAGCAGAAATACCACAGATTTCAGTGCTGTAAGGGGGATTTTAATTACCCTGCAAGCTGTATAAATCTGTTCATGTAAAACACTAGACTTTTCAAGGGTAAGACACCCTGTTAGATGACTACACCGAGTGCCAGAATTGCTACAGTGCAGTTACCAACAAAATGCATAGAAGGATTTCCCAGAGACATTTTCCAAAGTAACTTCTCATATTGAAAAAAAAAAATATTCCTTTTGCATCATCAGGGAATTTTTGAATTACTTCGTACTTTATATTGACAGATTACCTTGGTTATTAGCTTAAATGCTTAATGGCTTTCAGAGTATCCACCCGAGATGCAAAGGGAATGGTACAAGKCCCTGCACCCTCTGCAGAGAAAAGYCTACAGTTGTGTAAAAGAGAATARTTCCAGCAGGAGGCAATGATGGAGATCTAGCACCAACTGGTCAGCAGCCAGTTGCTYAGGGAGCTCGTGCCTCACATGGTAGATGAGTGAGGAGGGGGTCTAACAACACTAGTATCCCCACAACCTGAGGAGATTCCTTGTTTTCTCCTCTAAAAGCCACACAGGTCAGTCCCATCTATCCAAGCGACTTACCACAGAATATTAGTGAACATCAGTGTTTAGTGCACAGAAGGGGATATTATTTTAAATCTCTGTAAGGATTCTGCTCTGAGAAAATATAACCCATATGCTGAGAAAATATAACCCATATAACCCAGCTTGACATACAGTGCCAGCTTTGTTCAGTCACTGCTTTTCATGCAACTCAAGTGAATATTGCTTTCCTCCAAAATCAGCCCATCTAGGTCCCTCAAACTGTCCAACACTGAGAATTCCCTCAAGTTTGCTAGTTTCCTGGAGCAAGATGCCACACTGCATCTTGGAGCAAAGCTGTCTCACGACCCTGCACTACTGTCTTCCTCATAGGTTTGCTAAGCGTGGTCTTTGCCTCCTTGTGCCCCGATTCCAAAGCCTTCRTGCACTCTGAACCACATTTTCTGCCAGCAGCACTGCCCCGACTTCGGGAGGGCTGCAGGCACGTGTGAGGTGGTGGTGCCCATGCGGGCACTGGCACGAAATCCCAAAGCAAGGCTCAATTGCTAGATGATTTCCTCTTCCCATGGSGTATGATAGGAGCTCATGGGGTGAACTGTTGAATTTGGCTTTACTGAMAAAGTGTTGGAAGGGAAATGTTTTTTACCATTTGTACTGCTGTTCTTGGATTGCTGCTGCTGAGTTCAAGAGATCCCCTGCAGTGCATATAGAATAGTAGCTGTATATGATCCCATCAGATGCATCTATTTTAAACTTTCCCTGAGAGATGTTTGTTTATGGCCATTAAGGACTGATGTTTTTCTCAAGACCTTTGCACMAGCACCTATCAGGTGACAAGCAGCCTGTTTCCACAAATAGAGTATCCACACAAAATATCTCTCATTCCCCACAAAGCAATGAGATTCATGTTCCATTTCCCTCACATCAGTGTTCCACTTTGATCCTGATAATCCACTAGGCTTTACAGTGATGGCCATCAGAGAGTTCTTATTCCCAGTCTCTGGCTCTGATCACATCTCAACACGCTCCGTGCACCATCCTGCCCTGCCTCAGACCCACGAACTCAGTCCTTTCTCTTATACATCTACATCTCCTTTCCAAGAGGGGAACTGCTCAGTCCTTACTCTCTCCTTTTTTTCTCCCTCAGTTTCCAGAAAACACATGCATGCGAAGATGGGTTTAAAATCAGATTGCCAGTTTCAGATTATTGTACAGTTTCCCCAATATTTCCCCTCAGATTTTTCTTAACCCTCCTTCCCCAAAGCTGACAGAGATGACACTTCTTTCCCACCATTCCCCAGCATCTAAATCCCCTACCCTTTCTTCTCACACACATTCATCTCCCTACCAGCCCAGACACCTCCCTGCACTCCCAAGTACAATATAAGCCCTACCTCAGCACTATGGCTACTCTCTGTATTTCTCACTCTCCGTTAGATAATTCTTTCTGCAAGAGCCTCTGGCTCTCTTTACCCCTAATACACAGGGTCCCCAGTTTTGTATTTGATCTAAAGACCTTCAAGGGCTGCTCCTGCTCTGCCTGGACCAACAAAGGAAAATGGCTTTCTACAGCACTGCCTACTCCTGACAAGTCGGGCGGGAGGAAGCGTGGAGTAACTAATGGTTCTTTCTCATGCAGGAGGAGGATTCATGAATAAGGGTCCTCCTCCCAATCAGCAAAAGGAGCTCAGAGCCACAATACTATTTTTCTTCATTTGCCAATGTCCAAGAAAAAAAAAACAATTCGCAAGTGGGAATCAAGGCTGGGGTCAAATGCCCACGCCATGTCCCAGGKGCTGGGTTTGCACAGTCACTTCATAGGGGTGGCTTGATTTATGCTCTCGCAAGTGAGAGAACATTCAGTCTTGCTGCTGAATTTTAACATTTTGGCGGAGAAAGGAGCTGTGCCTGAGCACATCTGACACAAGAATAGCGTCTGCCATCTTAGGGCACAGCACAGTTGTCCCACTCTGACAGGGCAACACATTGCGGTGGGATATAGATGGCAACCTGCCCTCTGAGGAATGTCCTTAAGAGCTATTAGTGGAAGCGTATCGTCTACAGCAAGAGGCACGACCCAGCTCCGGGGTCTTGCAGGAGGTGGCTATTTTTGACTGTGACTCTGAGGATGAAGGGAGACGAGTGATTGAGGGATCCTCCTGGCAGGAGCAGCTTCCAGCCTCTGTGTGCAGCCCCCACTGCCTTGTCTCCCCTTCTGGGGACGGACTCTTTACTTGGGAAGTCCCAACCCACTGGTTGTTGTACCCCTGGGTGCCAGGAGGGGCTCCTTCCTCCCAAGGGTGGCCTAAAGGAAGCTGTTGGTTGAGTTGCTGCCATCTCACAGCCCAGGATCTCTTGATTTGCTGGGGACACAAACTCAGGACACAAACTCTGTCCAGTTGCACTTATGATAAAGCCCTTCCCGAGGGCAGGCACCTGTCCCTGAGCTTGGGTCTTGCTGCTGCCTATTTGAGACTCGATCAGTCTCCTTTAGTGCTTCACACTCACATGGGCCAATGCACAGCCAGGGGGTATCAGCCAAAAACAGGTGGTCAAGATGGGGACTAGGTATTAAGTATCTCACAAAGTGTTGCCCTTGGGCATGAAGCCACAGCCTTAGGTGATAGACCTGATGCTAGCTCCTGTCAAAACACCTCATTTGCCTGTTATTCTGCCATACCTGCAGTGAGTCAGAACCACAGCCCTAGGCCATAGGCAATTAGGATGGGAGTTCACGGAGTGCTTTGGACTGAGAAATTCCTTTGCCTGCAGAAGGGAGATAGCGAGTTGAAGATGGTGGTTATCTTGCCAAAACCACATCCCCTTAGAGGCACATTTCTCCTAGGATTTCCAGGTCTGCCATGGAACATGGCTAAGTGGCTCGCTAAAAGCTGCAGAACCAACAGTGGTATCCAGCTCTTTTCACTCCCAGGGTAGTTTGTACCAGTCTTAGAATGGAAACAGACAACTGACAGAAAGCTGAGCTAAGGATACAGAGCTAAAGCATATTCAGACTACTACATCCTCAGACATTTTTTTTCTAGATTAGAACATAAATTCTGCCTAAGGCTGACAACCAGAACTACATCTACATTAGTCTTTCCTCATCACCTTCCTAGAGAGTCAAAGGGTTGAGATATGTAAGMAGCAGCGTGGGAGAAACAGAAGCAAGTTCTTCCTGCCCACAGCTACTTGGACAGAAAGAGACCTAGGGCATAGGAGGAGGGAAGTAAWTTTAAAATGAATACCTATAAAAGTGTAAGCTAACGAAGTCTGCAGCCCRGAGGGGAGGGACTGTGAAAGGTAAAATGCAGCTCAGTTTTCCTAGGATTTCCCTCTATAGGATCAGCTAGGAAAATTTTCATAATCATCTACTATAGGAAAGCTGTTTTGGGAATGTTGAGAACTAAACTAACTCTGRACATCCCCATTTCTTTCCTTTCTTGAAGTCTCTTAGCTGATAAAACTGCTATGATGACAGAATGCAGAAGTCCCGTCCTTCTAGAGCAATCTTTCCTGCAAGATAGCTCTGTCGATAAACTTATCTACTGGTTGACTTGCTTGAGCAATTCAAAATAAACTGTACACCTGCCTCCTGCATTAAGGGCTTACCTTTGTAGAAGGAAGTTATTAAATCTGAGCTTTTTGAATCGAGTCTCAGCAATATCTGCACSTTCCTCAGCCTCTTCTAGCTTATCCTGTATTTTGTTGAATTTGTAGACATGAGAATTAGCTGGTCCATTCTGAAATTACAGAACAAAAGTAACATGCCAAGGCACAGTGACAAAATTTGAAATGACAGGCCTAGAAAACTCTGAGTAATTATTTGCTTCAGTGACTCACAKCTTCCTCAGCTTGTCTTTTGTAGGATAGAACTTTCATCTGCAGTTTATCTGACAGATCTTGAGACCTCATAATGTTCTTCTTGTCTTTTTCATTTTGTAGACAGTGCTTGTAACATGCAATTATATGTCCTTGGGAAATAAAACATTAGGAAAATTGCTTTCTAATTGCATACACCAGGAAAGTTCTTTGACAGGCCATTCATATTTACAAATMTTTTTCACAGCCTCTGCAGCTTATRTTCTCCTTCCAACTCAGATTCTGACTCCCAGAGCTAGAGAACATACTTGGACCCTCATACAGGACAGAGAGTTAGGAAGATCTGGCTCTTTTCTGTACCAAATATCAATGGTTCACTCTACCTGAAACATTATAAGCACATGTGTTCAAAGTATCTACATGCATTTCTATTTTTTTTATTTCTGTTGACATCTGCAATTTTCCACTCAATACTTTTCCACCTAGTATCTCATTGAATAAGGTAATTTTGTGCACAAGAGTTCATAAAAACAAGTTCTGTAGTAGCACTTGTATTCACTTTGAAATAGTATGGGAACATTACAAAAAAAAAAATCTGTTATATGTCCTATAAATCATTCTTCAGGTTTAAGTGAAATAATAAACAAAAACAATCTATGTCATGATTTGTGATCCTATATAGATCAGCATACTTTTCTGCAGAGGGATTAAAAAAAAAAAACCCAAAAACCCAAGAATGAAGTTTGATGAGTGTGCAAACCAAKAGTATTCCATTATCAATTAAATCAAACTAAGAATTAAAAAGAAAATACACCACCACAATCATATTAACATTGAGACTACTTTGCATAAACCTTCAATACAACTGAAAGGGATGACAGTCTGGACTCTCTCCTCTGCATGTTGTCTCTGTTGGAAGATCATTACTTGAAGAGCTCCTACTGTACTACACACACACAATACATCCATTCTCAGCTCCTAGAAGGCAAATCCTGCAAAATGTAAAAAGGAATAAAGCAATTGTACAAAGCAACCTTTTATTTTCAAATGCAGCACTGCATAAAATTTATCTGATTGACAGTCCTATGCATGGAAACACACTCTCTTTTATCCCCATCACTTCATTATTTGGCAGAGCACAAGCCAGGCTTAGAGTTCACTCTAAACCATTTAGGTCAGAAGAAAAATATATTTATAATCCAATACCCTTTTCCTTTACAACTAATGTTAATAACGGGGAACACTGTCATGAAGAAACATTTCATTTCTGTGTTCAAATGGGGAAGATCAGGCAGATTACAGGGCTGGTCCCATATGTGCAAGCTGCTAATGATTTCAGTGCTTTCCATCTTCTGAACCTAAATAAAGAAGTACTCTTAAGGCTTTCTGCCCACAGTGCCTCTGCCAGCAGGAAAAATAGTGCAGAAATAAGAACAGCAGCAGGGGTCCTCTGAGGATGCCATGGCTTATGTGGCTTTTCATCAAGTAATCACCTTCCTATGGTCAACATCCTTCTCTGATATTCRTCCAAAAGATACCAAGTAATTCTACCAGTGATACAGAGTCCTTTCCARATGAAAAGTGTTTTCCATTTTTTGTTCCCAACAATGTTTCACAGCAGTCCAAAGGTTCATCTCATGCCTGAAATCTTGCTGCAAATTACATCCGCTGGGAAGGCTGTTTATCTATTTTTAATAATGGTAATGCCACTGACCACAAGGCACAATTACAGCCAAGCCTACAGCRGATGTTTGCATCAATCTTTGAAAATCTTCTGGTTTAGGATCTGTATTTTCTCATGTGTGCTGCAATAGAAGCAGAAATCTCAGCACTCTTCTTATTCTGGCCATAATAGTCCACAAATTCACCATCTGGCCCAAGGAGATACATTATGATTGTGTGATCCACCTGCAAGAAAGCACACAGCTGCTTGGTAAAACAAATCCTACATAACCCTCAAAGTCTGCAGCAACACTGCCCCATTTAGCCTATAGTTTATTAGCTAGAGCCAGCTGGGGAACAACTTAGTAGCACCTCAGGCAACTTTTGTTGTTTTATACCATTCCTCCACCCTCTCAAAAAGGAAAAAAAACAGGATATTCCAGATGTATGAAAGAATACTGAAAGAAGAAGGGTCTTTCCTGAGCTGCATGCACGCTCCTCTCAGCATAGATGGGACTGACAACAGTGTGAGGAAGGTACAAACTAAGGTACTTTCCCCCTCACTTTTCACAGTTTTCCTCTGACTCTCCYTGTCCTTCTTAACTCCAAGGTATTCAAGCCTCTGATGCGAGTATGATGCAAATCCTATATAAATTAAGGTATTTCATTAAATCGAATATACTGTCAGAGCAAAGGTGTAAGAACACCACTGGGTGGCCAAAGCTGCGAATACAGAATAGAGTGAGGAAGGAAGTGCAGTGTCCTCGGAGGTGGCTCCCTCTACTGTCTGCTTATTTACATTTACAGAAATCAGTGAAGAGCTGGTAACTAGAAAGAATTGGAAATAACCTAAATAGAAATATTTTGAACGTTCAAAATATTGTTATCTGGGAAATTAATCTGATTTATATGAAACTAATTCAACTAATTCAACTGGGAAAATGGCATAGAACAACATTCTGACCGAGATTCTGGAGACAAAATTTAAACATGTAGATTTAACATGACTCTGTAATATAGGACTTAAACACATACTGTTAACGCTTGCCTTTCAATTTTAAATCTATAACCCACTTTATCCACAGTCTACTAGCAGGCAACAGCCCTTCATTTACTCACTATGTAATCACTGTCTTCATCTCTAGGACCTTCGCTGTAATATACACGGTAGGCTTTAGCCACTTGCCCAATCTGTTCTTTGGTACCGGTCAATCCAATCAGTTTAGGAGAAAATTCTATACAGAAAGAAGACATTTTACACATTTTTACACATTTTAGTTTCCTTTTCAATGCTCTATATTACACGTTATAAGCCAATGAGGAATTAAAAAAAACTAAATACCTTTAACATATCTGGCAACAGCTTCTTCATTGTCCCTTTCAGGATCAATGGTGATGAAAAGGGGGGTCAAATTTGGTAAAGATGGAATTCCATCTGTGATGAGAAAGATTAGCAAATATTACTTTCCTTAGCAAACCATCTCTCCACTCTCTCCAAAAAGGTAACAATCAAGTTACTATAACCYRAATCTACATCAATYCTAAGTGTYAAAAAAAMTTATTCTGTGCAGATGAATTTATAYATTGCAAGTTCTGACGTAAGCCAGGGAYACAAAATGGTGGCTACAATGAAATTATGCCAGGGACTGTAGAATGGGTGGAAAGGTGAAGACACAGCCCAGGGTCATTTCCTCATGCTCCAGTCATATCTTCCACACCCCTGCTTCCTGCACTGTATTTTCTAGATTATAGTTCACCCTTCTACCTGCTTAGCTACTATTATTCCTGTTCTGCAGCCTGACAAAACCATCTGCACCAAAATACAGTGATTCTCAGAAGTCAAAAAGGGCATTAGAGTCACAGTATTCCTGGAAAAAAAAGGGTAAATACCCCAAAGGAGGCCAAGATGAACCTTCAGTCTCATGAAGAGGTTCAAAGTAAAGATGAAAAGCTAGAAAAGCCTTTTAGGAAAATGACCTTAGGGACTGACAATATATAACCGTGCTAAGTCTGACTAAATTCAGTACTGCTTCTCCATAGCCTTTAACTCCTATTAAATCAACACTGGGCAGACTGCTTTTTCCCAGACAGAGGCAAGTATTTTTGCAAAGAAAAACACACTCAGTAAATGAATGCAAGGGAGAACAAGCAGCAGAAACAACATCTTCTGGCAAAAATACTCTGTGATGGCACTGTTCTGTCTTCCACTATGTTACTGAGAAGGAACCAGTTGCAGTAGTGTCAGCCTCATCATGCTTTAAATATCCCATCCCATTGACATTCCACCAAGTTGGGGACAGGTTAAYGCATGCATCATCCATCAGCTGATTTGCAAAATTGCTGAGGGTGGAAATGACCTCTGGAAATCATCAAATCCACTCTCCCCAGCTCAACTAGGTAACCCAGGACTGTGYCCAGATACTTTTGAGTATTTCCAAGGATRGAGACTCTACAACCTTCCAGGGCAACCTGTTCCAAATGCTGTCACCTTCACAGCGAGATATATATAATTTTTTTAACATATAGATAGAACTTCCTGCATTTCGCTTTGTGTCCACTGCCTCATGCTCCTATCACCGGGCACCACTAAAAAAAAAGCCTGGCTCCATCTTCTTTATATTATCCCTGCAGATATATTTACACATTGATAAGTTCCTCCCCTGAGCCCTCCTGTCTAGCCTGAGCAATCCCAGCTCTCTCATCCCTTCCTCAACTCAGACACGAGTAATTAATGCTATTTTTTTTCCACAAGATCATCACTTACCATCATACGTAGCATTGCACAACAAACTTTGACCCCTTCTAAACATAACCTCCATACCAYCCAAAATCACATACCAATTTCTTCTACGACTTCAATCATTTTCTCCAGTTCATCAGGACAGATATCAGGGCAATGTGTGAAGCCGAAGTAGATAAGCACCCACTGGCCAAAGTAGTCCTTGTTGGTCTTGGGCTGTCCCTCATGATTAACAAGGGAGAAGGGCCCTCCCAGGAGTGGTTTCCCTATACCTCGGTTCCGTTCTTTCTCCAGCTCTGAAGGAAACAAAGGGAGATCATAAAGTTCTAGGACATGCACTCACCCCTTCACGGTCAATGTTTCAAAATCATTTAACAACACCTTGAAACATCAAGATCTACCAATAATCATTGTAAAGTCCAACATGAAGAAGACTTCAAAGTATAGCATTTGATTTTGAGTAAATTCCTCTATCAAACACATCACCAAACTCCTTTGAAACACAAATATCGCCCTCTGTCATCCAAACACATCTTTCAATTTTTTTCTTTTTCAAGACAGACAAGTACACGGCCTAGGCTGATTTTAAACAAACAAACCAAGGTATCTTTATAAATTTAACCTATAAGAGCAACTATGCTCTCTCTCAACTTCTGTCTGAAAAACATGAAAATTAAGACAGTAAGCAACCACTGCAGAACGTGTAAATGCATTCAGAAATAATGTATATAGGAATCAACCTGCTCGGAAAATACTACCCACAGTTCTACGTCCCATCATTACAAAGAGGTTTCTCCTCTCCAGCTTTTGCATTGATCCATAACARCAGCAAATATAAGTGTAACCATTTCAATGACAAAGGTGCATTGAGGGATTTTACAACACCTCATTTTCAAGTTTCCTGCAGTACGGGAGCACTTATGCGCACACCACTCACACAACAGCACAGCACAAGTCACGATCCAAATTATTTCAGAACTACCTACAGCAAAATTGTACAGTTATAATATGTAACAGGTTTTGTTTTTCTGCCTGGCACAAAAGGAAAGGGTTTGGAAGGGAAAAGCGGGGAGCCGGAGCACACGCTGGGCACAGAGTGATGCCAGGACGAGTGTGACACGGGACGGGCTGCGGGGAGGCCGCGGGGGGCCGCCAAGCACTCACGTTCCTCCTTCATCTTCTTCATCTTCTTCATGGCCACGAGCAGCCCCCCGCAGATCACGAAGGTGGCCGCCAGCGACCGCCAGGACACGAGCTACGGGAAAGGACACGCGTTAGCGCCCGGCTCGGGGCAGCGGGCGGCTCCCCCGGGGCGGCTCCAGCCCGCACTCACCCTCCTCTGCGGGCTGGCGCGGGGGCGGCCGCTGCCGGGCGGCAGGTGCGCGAGGCCGGCGCGGGGCTGCGGCAGCGGGAGCCGTGCCCAGACCGGCCGCCCCGACGCGAGGACGGCGGTAGCGCCCACCAGGCGCCCCGGCAACCGCGCACACCTCAGCRCCGCCGCCATGGCGCCCGCGCGGCCCTCCCTTCCGGGCGCCGCCKCCGCGCCCTTCCGGGCGGCCGCCATGGGGGAGGCGGAGGCGCCGCCGCTCTTCTCCTTCGGCGTCATCGCGGACGTGCAGTACGCKGACACCGAGGATGGCTACGACTTCTCCGGGTGCCGGCGCCGCTACTACCGCCACAGCCTGCGCCTGCTGCGCGCCGCCGTGGAGGCGTGGGCGGCCGAGCGGCCGCCGCCCGCCCTGGTGCTCCAGCTGGGCGACGCCATCGACGGCG
>PTEX01000253.1:24852-38667 GCA_003342815.1 Eudromia elegans
GCGGCGCCCGGCGGGGACTGCCAGGCCTACGCGTTCAGCCCGGCGCCGCGGTTCCGCTTCGTGCTGCTCGACGCCTACGAGGTGAGCGTGCTGGGCCGCGAGGCGGCGGCGCCCCGGTACCGCCAGGCCCTGCAGCTGCTCCGGGAGAAGAACCCCAATGCGGACCACAACAGCCCCGCAGGTACCGCTGGCCACGCGTGACGCTGTCTGGGCACGGGGGCCTGTCACACTGTCCACCCTCCCGCGTCTCCTGTCATCAGTCTGTTGAGAGCCATAGCGGGACACGTGGGTGGATGCGGGATGTGCTCCCGGGGAGCTGTCCTGCTGCTCTTGTGCCCTGTGTTTTAGGTGGTCCTGATGGAGAAGGGCCTTGGACTAGGTGGTCTCTAGAAGTCCCTTCCAACCTCAGCCGTTCTGGGATTCTRGTGCTTTCCACGTGTCCTGTGGGATCAGGACAAGAGGGATTTCCTAGCGCAGCTGCCATTGCAGGGAGTGAAGCCCAGTGGGTGCTGGAGTGTGGGGACTCCAGTCCAGGGAGTCCAGCCCAGTGAGTGCTGGAGCATGGGGACTCTGGAGTGGAAATCTGTAATGCTGTAATGGCCAAGCCCTCCCAAACACTCACAAACCCTATATATATATATTTATATATATATGTATATATATTTCCATTGTCCTGGAATCTGATAATTTTGATCCAACAGATGCAATAGGAAGTACAAGAATAAGGAAAATCATTCATGTGTAGAAATCCGCACAGAAAAAGCAGAGAAGTTGCATTGGGTGCACGTGCATATGCTTGACCTTCTCTCTTCGTTGCAGGGCTCAAAGAACCACAGTTTGTGGAATTTAACGGGGGATTTAGCCAAGACCAGCTGGACTGGTTGAATGAAGTCCTTAAGATCTCTGATGAAAACCAGGAAAAAGTTGTCGTTATGGGTAGGTCTGCTTCTTATACATGTGACTGAATGCAGAACGGTCCTGTGTTTGGGGAAAAATGCTGCTGTTATGCAGCAGATATGAATAATTGTACTGGGAATTACAGTTGTTTTTGAGACTCAGGGACTGGCTTATTAGAGGCAGAAAACAGCAAAATTGGTACTTGAGAGGTACYTGAGAAATAACCAAGTGATAGKGAGCTGGATCTGATAAGSTGGTAGGGAAGCTACTACAATGCCAAAAATCCCTAAGTGACAGCAAAGAGAAAAACAGAACAGGTAGGTAGGTATTGGTGACTGCAAGTTATATGCAAAAAAAAAAAAAATCTGTGTGGCCAAAGTATGCCAGCTGGGGAAAATGCATCCAGTGTTGYGCAGCATCTTCAGAGCTGCAGTGAGATATACATGTAACATGTAAAGTAGGAGAAAACAATGCTGTTTCACACTAGAAGTTAGCTTTTTGAATACAGATAGAAGGCTTAACTGCCCATCAACAGGCAGTTGTTGCTATTGTTCAAAATATGTGTTTAGACCAAGTGACAAACCTGAAGTGATCTTAAACATATCAGGGAGTACCACTGAGAGGACTCTGTATTTAGATACCAAGATGCTATATAAAAAATCAAATTAAGTATATTTCATAAAATGAGAAATCAAAACTTTAAAGGCCCTCTTAAGAGTTTCCCTGGGCATTAAACCAAAGTGATTCTGTCATTCAAAACATGGGGGCATCTGTAATGAGTGTTGCTAGTATTTCTATTATGTACTTGAAGTAATTCTTTTCTTTTTTTCCATTCCCTCTCAACTGCAGGTCATCTTCCCATTCATCCAGACTCTTCAGACAGAGTTTCCCTAGCCTGGAATTATGAAGATGCCCTTTCTGTCATACATGCTCATAAGTGCGTGGTGTGCTACCTTGCAGGGCACCTGCATGAYGGTGGCTATTGCTTAGACTCCCATGGAGTTCATCACCTAACTTTGGAGGGGGTTATTGAAACGCCACCAGAAAGCAATGCCTTTGGAACTATTTATGTCTATGATGATAAAATGGTATTRAAGGGAAGGGGCAGAATTTCAGACAGAGTCATGTATTACTGAAAATGGTAAGTAGATGAATACAAATTTCTCTTCTAAACTAAAATACAATGGCATCTGCAGCAGTGGATTTCAGCATATCTTTGCTTATAGAAAGATCTGCATGGCTGATGCTCACAAACTTTTCCTCAAGTGTTTTTCTCTCAGATACACACACACAAAAAAAAAAAAAAGTTTAAAATTTTGTAAGAAAGCAAATCTAGGTTATTCTTGCAGAATAGAGACAGTCAGTAACRGAAATAAATTTACTTAATCCCAAAGTGTTGGCGCTAAACACCCAATCCTGAATGATTGTTACTTATTGTGAAAAAACATACTAGATTAACAAGGTTGTCTTAAAAATCCACCTTTTTTTTTAATATTAGTCAGATTTATGACATGCAGAATACATCTCCAGTTTCACTGAAAAATTCATCCTGTAGCCTAATACAGTCGTCTTAAGATTTTTTTTTTTTTTTCAAAATTACTTTAGTCTTTTAAAGGAAAGCCCAAGGAAAATAGAGACTGTCTGTGCTACACCAGCACAGTACTGAGAGACTTAAGTTAAAAATTGTCAAGSTAGGAAGATTGTGGCATCATATAATGCTACAGATTCACTAGCCATAATCTACATCTCCTAAATGTATTAACTTGTGTTAGCATTAAGCTAAAAACTCCTGATTTGGGAACACTTAAAACATGCACCAGTGCTCCATCTGATCCCATATTGGCCCTCACCCAGCCACTTTGTGTGTCCAGGGTGTTCATCTGTGCTTCCTGTTCTAGGATTAGTGGTGACAGGGCATGCTTACTCTCTCTGGACTACTGTATATGTTCTGCTTTCTAGAAAYAGAGACATTCTGTGAAAAGAGAGTTGTGACTGTGTCTGCTGGTGGCAGTCTTGAGCATGCATCTCACAGAAAATAAATATATGCAAGCTCTCCGAATTTCTTAAAAAATATATTTATTGTTATATATTTTTTTACTTATAAAAGCAGTATTTATTAGAGATAATAGCAACAAATATAAGTAATAATTCTAAAACATGCTACATCTAATTATAGCACAGAATTTTTAAAAAATTTTTTCAATTAGTCTCATTAGCAGACTATCCAAGTAGAGCGCTGGAGATTTTACAGCTGCAAATAGTYACCTATTGAAACAAAAAGTTTGCAACTACTTTTCCAGTAAGCCATAGAGTAGCATATTTAACAAGTAACCAGACCTCAGGAGGGAAGAAACCAGGGATGGCAGGATATCTTGAATAGAAGGCATTACTTTGGCAGTACTGTGAAAACAATAGTTTCCATAGAAATAAAAAAGTCTCCACTAGGGTTTGGCAGCATTGTTTTTTTCCAGTCCTCATTAACAAATCTCAAAACCACATTGTGGCAAGTAGGCAGGAATTCTTGGGTCATATCAAACTGATATGAGCCTTGATTTAAGAACCGAACAGCAGAGGCAAGTAAGGTCAGAATATTTATTGTGTATTTTCTCCCATCTGATTAAACCACTGTTTTACAGTGAGTTGGCCAAGATGCTCGCATCTCTTTGTTCATGTAAATGTAYAGCCACATAAAAAAGGGAAAGAAACAGACCAAGACTGCAGCAATCAAACGAATTCCACCCAGTGGATTCCTACAAAGAAACAAATACAATAGAGCTATTTCAAATCAGATTTCCTTACCAAACATKCATACAGGACTGTGGTTGGCATATTGGCTAGAGACAGTAGAGAGCCTTTGCCACAATAATGAAGCTCATGTAGCTGTATCCGCAGACTCCTTTGCTAAAGATGTTGCCATGTACCTGCATGCTAACGTGCCATTCAGAGCATTCTGTGCATCCACAGTCTGCTCCAGAAGAATGCAGCAGACACCTCAGAATTGGAACTGTAGTRGAGATGTTTTTGCAACTTTGATTAGCAATTGTGGTCAGCATTCAGTAGCCTGTTCCACAGAAGTTTGTTCTCCACACAGAGGCGAAATATGCCTTTTCCCAAGCCCCATACATGGAAAGCAGAAAAAAATGGTTTGTTTAGCTTCACTTTTTCCCAGCACACTTTTACATGTGCAAGATCTTACAGACTGCAGCACCAAATAATACTGCTTAGGTGTTTGAGAAGATTTAGACAGTAACATGAGGCAGAGAAACAAGAAGCCAGTATCACATGCTTTCAAGAAGCATATTTCTACTAAATATGAATGAGTGGATAAAAAAAGAACAAAAAAACTTACTTTGCTGAACTGCGACAAAGGCTCATCCATATTGTAATAATSACCAGACCAGATAACTCTCTAAAAAGACAAACAAAAACTAGATCAGAATATAATTCATGCAGATGTTTGCTTGTAAAAAATAACCACCCTCCAAAAGAGTAGAGCAAGTATACACTCTTCCTTTGTACAATTTCACCCTATTTGATTAGTATAATAATTTTAAAGGCATTTGCACTGAGTAACTTTAKCTCACACCACAAATCTGCAAACACACAACCCAGCTATACAACTGCAGAAATTCTGGCTTCCATCTCTTGCTCCACCACTAAATTAAACTCGGCAATATATTTACCTTATTAATATACAGCAAAACAACACCTCAGGATTTTGTACTAGAAACAGTAACAGCAGCTGCCACTACTTCACCCTCTATAGTGAACAAGCACCTAACWTAAGCAAACAAATGGGTTTCTAAGTCTACCAAGTGAGAATTTGTTCCCCTCTCCCTCTAGTTCCTAGCAGTTTAAGGACTTGGYAGAACCTGCCAGATACACGTGCATCATCTCAAGAGTTTGTAGCACTTTGTAAGTCCTTTGCAAGCACTTTGTAACAGAACAGAAGGTTCTGTAGTGGTCTTTGAAAGTCAGAACTGTACCTAATTACATCTAACTAATCCAATTGGGTGGAATTAAAGTAAAATTATTCACTGTTTAGCTCCTTTGCCCAGCRAATTGCTGGTTTGTAATACTGTGATTGTTCCTCCTTGGCATCACTCCTCTGGACCAACACTATTCASTGCAACAACTCAGCAAATAAAGTTCCACTTTAAGATGACCTACCAGAAAGTCACAGCTACCTCAGAAAGGTCCTGGGGCATGGAACTCATACAGAGAAAATTCATTACTCACCTGCCTTCCTCTTCATGCAAGATGTTTGTTCGAGTGGAAGCAACCAAAGAATAAGCCAAGAAAATGGTCCCAGCAATACAACCAACAGAATGAAGATCACAGAGGGTCCTCCAGACAAGATTATCTGAGGAAAAACAAAAACTCAACAGACTGGCACTAACTGCAGTGTATAGTGAATAATACCCTAGAAACTGAATAGCATCTGACTTCCCGGGAAATAGATGCCTCCAGCAAACATATTTATCTTAGGCAAGAAGAGTGGGAATTAATACTAGCATSTTTATGACCAAGAAAAACTGCTAAAAAGTAGTGTTGAAAATGTAAGCCAGTGGATTTGAGGCTTGTTTTCCTAGAAATGCAATTTCTTGGCAGCAGTACCTAAATGAAAATAGCTCCATATTCTCCGTAGCATATAAAACAGGCCCCAGGATCCAATATACACAGAAAACGATGAGGAGGATTACAAATGGAAGTTCTCTTAAGCAGGAGGAATGGCTTCTCCAGAGCTTGTGGCWCTAGCCAGACTCTCAGCAGTGATACCTGAGGAAAACCAGGACTCTGGGGGAGCAATTCCCGATTCCTGCCAGCCCATCATCCAGGCTGCAGTTACCACATTGTGGGGAATTTATTACCTTCATTAACACTCTCAGATAAGACTCTGAACTTTTGCCTGTGGTTACTAGCAACATTAGCGACATCKCTGTGGGCTGGGAACTGATGTTTTCAACACGGAAATGCAGACCTTTTGAAAAATCTGAATGGGCCTAGAGATTCCTTTGTTTTTTCATGTCCATTCCTAGGCTTTTATGGGAGGGAGGTGAGCAAACAACATAGGCAAKTTACCAGCTGACCTCTGTAACGTCAGCAGCAGGAAACCACAAAGTTAAAAACAGTCTTTTCTAGTCACTGACCCCTCCAGAAAAGCATTAAAGATGATAGGCTGCCAAAATTCAGGAACTCGATGTGACTCTCAACTTTGATAGCTATTCCACAGAAAATTAATCATTTGGCCAAGCTTGCTGCATTTGTGTAGGGGCCTGAGTGTTCCACCTTAGTAAGTTTATGGAAGCGTCCAGCTACACAACAGTTGTACTATTTGTAATCTTTAATTTCTATTGATCTTGGTACAAGCAATAGGAATCTATTTGTAAGTTTATCACGCAGTTTTTCTTGAAAAGGCAAATAGCACATGTTGAAGCTACACATACCACATAAACATCCTCTGAAATGTTTAAAAACACAGACACCAACTCTAAAGGAGTGTTTTCGAATGCTGCTAGCTTACATGATTATGATAGCCAGCCTGCTGAGAGACTTTCACGGTATGACTTGTGACAAGAACTCCTTAAACTGTTTATTTTTGGGCATAAGAATGCTTTTAGCAGTATTCATCCAGGAGAGGTTCAATCATTCTTTCCATACAAAAATATTTTAAACTTGTTTTCACTGTTTTTAAAAAATGCTTGTTTTCTTGAGTCCTGGGTCTAATGTGATCTCATAGATTCTCTCTACATGTGGTAGCTTTAGCCTGATTTTGCCCTCTTAGTGTACATCCATGGAAATTCAACTATAACACAGAATTCTTTATAAGTCTGCATTGCTGTACGTGCAGTTCGTGTGATAGTCGTAACACTTAACAGTAAATAACACCTTTAGCTCTTCAAAACACTTTACAGAGCTTAACTGCTTTTAAATGAGGCAGATAGGCAAAACTCCAGTTTTACAACAGGGAAACAATGTGGGTTAAACCATTTSCAAAAGTCAATGTCAGGGTTAAAACACACTCCCAGGCTTGTACTTCATTTATTCTTAGACAACTGTAGTTGGAGTGCAATRGTAAGAGTATCCCAGTGGTCTGGGGTCCTTGTGCAGGGTCTTTATGAGCTACACTAGACACATCAACCACACATATTAAAGCAAAGAGCATCTTTTCTAGAAACRGGCTACCAGCTGGCTGACTTTCCACGCGGCCTGATCTCAACCCGTGGCTCAATAAGAAGCGTGGGGGGTGAACCCTGCCCCGACGCTCTGTGCTATGCCCGGCATCGTACCTGTTATYGAGGCGTTCAGGCCAACAAGCAGCGCGAGGGCGGCTGGCACAAGGTAGACAACCTGTTAACAAGACACGCACCGACTGTAGCAAACCYCAGCAGCAGGAAGCATTCCTCCACATGGGTCCTTCTGTTTTTAGCCTAGTCTCCCCTTCTTTTCCATTTTAGTGTTTTGTCTGAGGCTCAGGAATGTTGGAGATGTTTCTCTCACCAGGCTAGGCACCTCTAGACCCATAGCGCTTTTATGGTTTGAGCGCTGGACACAAGGCAGTCACGCCAGGGGGTYTATCCATGCATGTGGAGATGGAAGTGGCTTTGCCAGGCAGCCCTAGACCCAGGGAAGGAGGAACAACACAAGCAGTGCTTGGCACMGGGAAACACTGAGGCAGGTGCAAATCTGAGGTGAAATAAAAAATCCTGGGTGCGTGTCACACCTCGGTGATCACTCCAGTGACACCCCCGTGATGGTACGGGGAGAAAAGGGGCCATTTCCCAGGGATGTACCTGCCCTGGACCTGTGCTGTGCCGCGGGAGAGCCAAGCGGGGCTCCGCGCGATACTCACGATCCACAGCCCGGCGTCGGGGTCGTTCACCTGCGGGAGGAGGCAAAGCGCAGAGCCCGTTACAGGAGACGCGGCGAGGGCAGCGAGAGGCCCCGCGCCGCCCGCCTCACCTGCACGACGGCCGCCAGCCCGAAGAAGGCGGCCATGAGGAGGTTGCAGAGCCGCCAGAGCCGCCCCGCGCTGCCGCCGCCCGCCATGGCCGGGACCGGGGCCGTCCCGCCCCGCGCGCCGCCTCCCTCATGGCGSAGGGGCCGGCCTGAGGTAACGCTGCGCGTCGCCGCCGGGCCAGCCTTGGCAAGGGCCGGGGCGGCCGCCTCGAGCGGGTGGAGAGCTGGAAAGTGGAGTGAAAGAAGGGGAACGTGAGGGGCAGGGAGCTTCTCGGTGTCCGTGCCACTCAGAGACTGCAATTTAAACCGAGATTCGGTCTTTCTTTTTTTTTTTTTTTTTTCTATATCTGAAGAAAAAAAGAGTATATTTCTCAGAAGCACATATTTCCTCATCATTTGCTGACTGCTTGTGATCCAAAGCGATAATCAGTTATGAATGAGACCTTAAGAAAACGGGCCAGCTGCCATACCCACCACCAAACCCGAGTCTCGTGCACCTCCATTTCTTTCACCCAGTAGTTTCAGGAGCTGCACAATATCGGATCTCGCGTAAAACTGGATCTCGCTGAGTCCACTTGTCATTTTAACTGATTCCTTCCACGCGCGGGTAGCAAGAAATGAATTTGTTGCACAGAACATCACGTGGAGGTGCCCTCACTGTGACAGGCCGCCATTCGGACGGCTCCACCGAGGGGGCTTTATGGTCCATAGTAATTTAGTTACTCTGTACATTGAACTTCTGGGTAGCTGGAAGGAGAATCGTGTTCAGTAAAACAAAATCCTTCCCCACGTTCACACTGATTCGTATTTCCACCCTGAAGCCTAGGAAAATAAAACAACTCTCTGTAGGTGCCCTGAAGTGCAGCTTCCTGACTCGCAGGCCCTCTGGGAGGACATACAAATGCTTAGTTTTCCTTTTAAACAGCTTGGGGGATCACACTGCCCCAGGACACATCCACCCATCTTGCTTATCTCTCATCAGCCCCAGTTTGAAAGGTGGATTAGCAAAAGCAACAGTTTCTCCGCGTGTTCCCACAGAGCCGCCCCATCAGGAGGCCCCATGAACCAAACCGTTCTGGAGGCCCCAGGAACCAAACCGTTCTGGAGGTCCCAGGAACCAAACCCTTCTGGAGGCCCCATGAACCAAACCGTTCTGGAGGCCCCGTGAACCAAACCGTTCTGGAGGCCCCGTGAACCAAACCGTTCTGGAGGCCCCAGGAACCAAACCGTTCTGGAGGCCCCAGGAACCAAACCGTTCTCCTGCTGCCGTTTTATTAACCAGCCCTGGAGGCAGGACCGGCCCCGAGAGCGTTTGCTGGGGGATGAGAAGAAGATAAGTCTGGGGGCTTGGAAGGGACTGCATGGAGCGTGCGGCAGCCCCCTAAGCTTGCAAAGTTCACCGACCCAATTGCAAGACAGGGCAAAGCATCCCTTTTTCTTTTCTTTTTTTTTTTTTTTTTGCAAGAGTTTGCAAAGCGTTTCATCTGAACTTCATTCTTTGCTTCCCTGTTTCAAAACTGACCTTCCCGTGGTTTGTTTTAGAAATTCAAATGCTTTTTAAGTGTTTTTGGGGTAGTTACTGGAAATAAAATAAAATAAAATAACATAAAAAATAAAATAAAACAAAACAAAATAAAATAAAATAAAATAAAATAAAATAAAATAAAATAAAATAAGATAAAATAAAATAAAATAAAATAAAATAAAATAAAATAAAATAAAATAAAATAAAATAAAATAAAATAAAATAAAATAAAATAAAATCTATAAGATAAGATAAGATGCAGAAGGTGGTTCCTACACAGGCAGCTGCGTGCCGATGCCCAGCTTGCTCTCACCGACCAGGACAAACCAATGCAGCGCCGGAGCCCAGTCNAAATAAAATAAAATAAAATAAAATAAAATAAAATAAAATAAAATAAAATAAAATAAAATAAAATAAAATAAAATAAAATAAAATAGCTGAGGCTGCTCACTTCAAAGCTTTTATCAATTCGCAGGCCCATCACAAACACTTCCGTAACCACTCCTTCAGTGGATGGAAAGGGAATTGCTCTGAGAGCAATACTACTGTCTCCCGTTAGAGGGAGGCCAAGAACATTTAGTACTCTTGAGTATAATTTAAGCTACTTGAAAATCAGTTCCTCAACATCAGTTAAAACATCCTCCCTCCTTATGCCTCTCTGGAGTCTACTAGTAAGTCCTCAGACACCCAAGTTTATTTTCAGTCAAGTGACTCCATCTCTAAAAGACAGAGGTTTTTAAATGATAGTGCTGGAGGGACAGACCCAACAACTGGGCTGTAATAGCAAGAGACCCATGTTGCCCCCCAAGAATCTGTACCAGAGATGTTACTCCATCCCAGTGACCACTCCATAATAATGGTCATCCTTCTAGATACTTCTAGAAGGCACCACCGTGAATAACCACAGACTGGCTTCAACTGGAATGAAAACAGGTTTTGAGGTTTTGGGTGGAAAGGTGAAGGAGTCACGGGGTTGGGCTTTTTTATTTGTTGATTTKTTTGTTTGTTTCCAAGGGTCTAGACTACAATTCAAGTAGGGAAATTCTGCAAATACGTGCATGGTTACACACTTGATGTTGTAAAAGGCTTTCGCCTCATCAACCAGTGGCTGATGTCCCAAGAGCAGTCAGGGAAGGACACAGTTCACCTATCTCAGAAGGGGAAGAACCCTCATTCATTTGCTACATTCAATCTAATGTGATTTGCTTCCTTTTTGTCTTATTAAAATCCTATATGAACAACCCTCTTCCTAACTCATCAGGTTTTAAAACTCAAACAAATTAATCTTGTTTATGTTTTTGTCACTTGCTTTCTTTAATCATAAATTAAAGTTCTTCTCAATTCCCAGATAAGTTCTGGAATAAATCATTAAACAAGGCACTCATATGCACCTGGAGTATAACAAGAGCATGAAGAGCAGTTATCGTGAACTTGTCAGGAGCAAATGCTGTCAAATCAATCYAATTTCCTGGTATAGCACATTTTTATGTGTGTGTGGAAAGTGGAAAATAGTAGATGTCCCACACATTGACTTTAGGAAGGCTTTAACACCAGCTCATCTGATGATCTCTTGAGAGATGAATACAAGGAAAGGAATTACATGTCTTCCACGGCCATAGTGATCATAACAGGATATAATAGGTTTCAGCTGAGTCAAGAAAGCTTATGTTAGGCTCTAGGATAATGTTTTGAGTGTCARGAGAGTGGCACAGCAGAAGAGATTTCTGAGGGGATGTTACAATCACCATCAYTGGAAGTCTTTGAGAACGTGTTTCACAAATACCTGTCAGGGAAGATTTGATCCTGATCCTGCCAGATTTGCAGGGGAAGGATAAGCTCTATAATTTGTACTTCATTGTAAACAAACCACAGCAAGGTGGCATGAAATAGAGGTAGAAGCCAGCTGTCAGCTTCTGCTGGTGTTTCAGAGTATCAACAGRTACTGGTGTTTCTCCATGGTGGTCTGTATGACCCGACTTTGGACCAGCATTCTTGACTGGGGCATAAGAGAAGGCTTAAATAAGACAGGGAAAAGAAAGGAATGTTGTGGAGCTAGAGGCATGTCTCAGGTGTCAGGGCCTGGAACACCCACCCCTTCATACCCTATTATTACAAGTTTATCTTTCAGCACTTCAGGTCAGCTTGCTGATAAGAATGAGCAATTTTAGAAGTCTTAGCCTTGGAGCACTTTGAAAAAAATCTGGAAGAAGCCTCAACAGGAGCTCTCACCATCTCTTGGGAGCTGCTTTTCAGCCAAAGCTTTCACCTTTGCCCCCACGTGAGCTACATTGCAGCTACATTGCAGCTGCATTGCAGCTCTGCCTCTGCCTGGTCACATACCCTGTTGATCTGATTCCAGATCCTGACCTGTGGACTTGAAATCCCAGCTTAACGTCAGACTTGCTTCATCACTGTGGTCATCTGTCAGTCCGGGCTCTTGGCTGAGCCTGGTTACTGTCACAGGACCTGCTCTGCTTGCCTGGCTGAGGACTGGGTCCTTGCCCTGCCTACCTTGTTATCACATTAGGTTCTTGCATCAACCTTTCATGAGGAGCAGCTTTCCTTGCTGCTTCCTGCCATTAGTTGGCTGAGAATACAGGGTGGGTATCTTATTTTGAGCAAAGTAGTGAGATGTCCTGTATGGAAATTGGGAGAAGATAAATGTCTATCTTCTCCTGGATATATGTGCTTGTACTGCTCAGTGGGGTCTGTGGCCATTATCACTGACTGTGCCAAGTTCCAGCACTGACAAGTACCAACAGTGATGCTCAAGCAGACCATGTTTAATATGGCCTGTTTTTGTGGAAAGTGCTGTTTGAGGGCTTCTGACAGCTCTTCAGCAGAAGACGTGGAGAACACATAGACAGAGCTTTGAAAGAGCCATCAAAGTCTGTAGAGAGAGCAGAGGAGAGGGTGGGATGGTRCAGGGTAGCAGTCTAAGATCAAATCCAGCAAATGGGCTAGTAGGATTGTGGCCTGAGTGTGTGAAGAGAGGTAATGCTATTTAGCCAAGGCAAAGCAAAGCTGCATGAATGTGAGRAGAAAGAGGCTGACCTCTCTGTTTTAGCAGAGGTGGGAAGGAAAACATCAGTCTCTTACTGATTCCTTCTTTCTGTTTCTCTCCAGTGATTCCTTCTTTCTGTTTTGTCCTCAGTTTCCCTCAGTTCTGCTTTCCTTTCTGACCCTTCCGTTTCTTTTTCTTCTTCTTCACACTTGCAGTTGTACAATGCTAACCAGTCAGGCAACGTCCAGCAGCACATCCAATACCAGTTCAGGATCTGAGGGTATTTGGTCTAGCATCATATTCATGAGATGCATTGAGAAGCCTGGGCAAAGCAGGAACAGGGAAAGAGTTCACATGCTGCTATCTAGCTCTCAGATATCCAGCTCTTTCATCAGGGAATCTTATTTTACAAAGGAAGTTGGTATTATACGAATGAGGAAACAGGGACTTTTGTAAACGAAGGGCTTTGACCAAGTCATGCGGTGGACTGGGAAGGGAGCCGATGTCTCTTGGGGCCCTTTTCAGTGCTCTCATCCCTGGAATATACTGCCCATAAAACAAAGCTGCACGTTAGCTGGAGATAGAGGTAGGATCAGAAACGAGGCAGAGGCTGTGTTGGAATGAACAAGGGACTCCAATGGAAGAGGTGACACAAGGTTTTGGAGACTGATGGCAGCAGAAAGGAGGTGATGTCTTGGGTACCATGGAAAACAAAAGGTGAAGTGATGCTCCACAGAGGTTTCAAATAGGATTTCTCACAGGGAGAGGGTTTCAAATGAGACGTGAAAAGACGACTTTGAAAGTAGCTGCTTGTGCGAGAGGGAAAATCCTGGTGAGGGWGAGAAATCGGATACAACCGCTTGGACAAACTGCCAGCCCTCAAYGGACCTCATGGAGCACCAAGCTGGGAGCTGGAGAGGGTCGGGCACCTCCGTGGTCACAAAGGCCGAACTGCTGCCAGACTGGGGCCACGGGGCGCTGGAGGGGACCCAGAAGGGGCGGATGGTGAAGGGAGCGGGCGATGCTTCCCCAGGCCCAACTTGGGGCACCCTCTGCAAGGCGGGCAACGAGGCGAGGGCTGCTGCACGACGGGAGGATCCAGGGGGACACCCGCCTCCCTGCCCCAGCGCGGGGCACTGCCGTGCGGGCGGGAAGGGGCCCGCGGGCCGAGCTCCCACGGGCCGAGCCGCAGCGCCAGGGCCGCGGAGGGCAGCGCGAGCCCGCAGGCCCGCGGCCGCGCTGAGGGGCTCCCCGGAGCCGGGCCCGCCCGCCGCAGCGCGGAGCCCTGCGCCACTCCGTGGAGCCGGGGCCGTAGCTGCCCTGCCTGGGAGGGGTTAAGCGGGAGCCCCAGCCCGGGGGCGGACAGACGGACGGGGAGGCTCCGGCGCCTGCTATACGGAGTCGGGGCTCTAGGTGTCCTGCCTGGGAG
>PTEX01000253.1:39002-96992 GCA_003342815.1 Eudromia elegans
AGGTTATTTTGGGGGCGAGACGGGCGTTTTCGTGCACCCAGGGGCGGCTCTCGCCAAGGGCAGGCGGCGGCGGGGGAGGGGGTCGCTCCTGCCCCCCTGGCGCTCGTCGCGGCTTCCCCGCGGCCCGGGGGAGGCCCCGCCGCGCGCGGGGCCGGCGGGGAGCGGCGGCGCCCGGGCGGGGGCAGCGCGGATGTGCCGGGGTTATCCCGAGCCCGCTGCTTCCCCCGCTGCTGGCCGCGATTTGGGTGCCCCCCGGCGCCCCTCACTGCCCCCCACGGCCCTCAGGCTCTCGGGTCTCCCCGCCGCCGCGCCCGGTGCTGCAGCTTGGGCCGTACCCGCTCGCTAGGCCCGCTCCACACGCCCCTGCTCTGGGGGTGCCGCAGGGCCCTTGCCCCTGGTCCTTCCCTGAAGGCCGTTCCTGGCCGTGCTCGGCCTCGCGGGGCATCCAGGCCGTCGCTGGAGGTGCCCCTGTGTCACGGCTCCTGCTCGTGGTGGCCACGTCCCCTGTGCTGCCCACGTTGCTGCCYGGGAGAGGGGCYGRTGCYGCGCGTGCAGGGCCGAACTGCAGCTTTGGGGCTGAGGCTTTGGGGCYGCTGTTTGTCTCTCCCCATTTGCCCCGGCCCAAAGCAGGTGCTGCACCCTGCATGTGCTTGCCCGAGAGCACAGGACTCTTCTGGTGGGAGAAAGAGAGGAAGGAARATGGCCAGGAGAAAGATGGAGGCCGGGTGGGCTTCAGCTCTGGCTTCCTTCACACCCGCTCTGCGTTGTGCCCTTCCTCCCCTCTTGCCTTGGTTAGAAACCACCCTACGCGCTGCAGGATGGCCAAGGTGGGCGCAAGGCACCATTTGGTCACCTCTGCCCCCATGGAGCTTCCYGATGGCYGGTCCKGTCYGACGAAGGAAGCGTGACACATCCCRTGTCTTTTCCCCTCCTTATGGACACACAGGTGTTTGTGCTAGCAGGATGGGATAGACCCGTGGCGAGCAGGGGGGCCGCAGGAGCAGCCGGGTTAATATTTTTACAGCGTTGCTGCCTGCGTTCCAGTTCAGTAGCCAGCGTCTCGCTCACGGCGGGGAACGGCTCTGCTCTGACTCCTGGCATATCCCTCAGTCACCAAGCAGTTATTATTGCTTGGTGTGTAGTGCTCCTTTGTATCTGTCTATCTATCTGTATTTTGCGAGGCAGATAAGTTTAAGTAAAAACAGTTTAATGGTGAACTTYTGGTTAAGATATGCTTTGGTTTATTTTGATGGAAACTTAATTATGGTAGAGTAATATTACCAGAGTCCCCATCTGCACTTTTTGGTGGTTGACTTGGTTCTTGCAAAAGCAGTGGATAGTTAATTTTCAGAAAAGCCACAGGAGTTTTTTGTCTTTAAAGTTAGGSCGTTGAGACTTCAGTACTCGAGCAACATCAGGCTGGCCACACAGTGTGGAATGATTATTATTATTTTCATTTAATACAAGAATTGTAATACTACAGAAGCTGTTTGTCCTATTTAAGAAACTTAAGTTAACAAAACAAAACAAAACAAAACAAAAAAGAAACAGAAGGAAAGATAGCTGTCTTTGTGATGAAAGCATTGGTGCAGGAGCTCTCAATAACAAATCTGTTTGCAGTTGTCTCCTATGTTTGGGAGTATTCTGTCCTGTTAGATTAGATTGAACTGAAAATGGAGACTGGTGTGGGGAGTTGTCTGCATATAGAACTTACTATATAAACTGAAGGTTTTAGTGTACTTAAAACAAGATGGTAATTTTATTCTGTTTGCAACTTCYACTGTATGAATGTCTCACACTTTCTAGGTTGAATTTGGCACTATTGGGAAGTTACTGTTATGTGTATTTATAATATATTACAAAAAATATAGTCTCAAACTTCCGATGAAAAATGCATGAATTAAAACTTGACTGCAGACATGACAAGTAAAACAATATCAATAAAACTAGAGATGGGAGGATTGCAGTGCAGTTTACAACTCTGTATTGTCCCTTGTATTACTACCTGGCAAATGCTTTTCATATTTATGAATCATTCCACCAAATCTCATGCATCTTTGGGGCTGATCATTTGTTTTTGTGCCCCTGTGTGACAGAAAACCCCATGTGATACAATGCAACTGTGTGATGGCATAGAAATATYCACATCTTGCTCCAGTTAGAGGAAGAGCAGTTATTTCTTCTGCAGTTCATTTGTGTATTTAAATATAAAGGGAAGATAAATACTCAGGAAGACAAAGGGTAGTTTCATGAGGCATGTGCATCTGCAGAGAAGGGTGGTGTTAGCTCAATCTCAAATGTCTTTTAAGGTAACACATGTGTGTTGTGGCAACCTGGGAGGAAYTGGGTGTATGTATCCTAGGCAGGCTCTAGAAAGCCAGACCTGGTGGCAGAGGTGACTATGGTAACATAGTGGTAAATAAAAGTTGCCTGGAAAGTTCCTGTAGCTGTCAAGAAACTCACTCTTGGGGGATAACCCTCCACCAGCATTCCTGCACTGCAGTACAAATACCWGTGCAAAGCAAGGGGGAATACAAGAGGGATGGGAAGGAACATTCCTTTAGATGACTCTGCATCTTCGTCAGGCTTCAGGTCCTTGCTGAGCGGTGTATTGGAGCATGTTGAGCTGATAGGAGCAGATGTACTGTGGTCTCCTCTCTGGGATGTGTTTCCTACCTCCTGCACTGACACTGCTTTCATGCTGATAACCAAGGCAAACTGGTTCAGTGAGCTAAGCTCCCTGAAAATGAACCCAGCAAAAAGAAGTGGCATGTTTTCTGTTGTGTGGGTATGACTGGCATTGGCTTATTGTAGGGTTGGGTGGGCACTGGTGCGAGGAAGGTGGCAGGAATGCATTGCTGGACAGGGAGAAAAGAAAGTAAGGCTATGTCAGCGTTGACTTAATTGGCTTAAACTGTTTGGGGAGGTGRATCAGGGAAGTCATTAGGCTGGAAAAAAAGTAACTGTAGTAAAAAAACAGCAAAAACAAGAAAACAGTTTTAGTTAATTTTCAGCCAGAAATATTCTCCGATCCAGCTTGTGCAACGGCTGATGCAAAGGCAGTAGCGGGATGGGAGGCTGTGGAGACGGAAGGGGTGGGACAACTCCCTTAGCTTCAGCCCACGCCTGTGTGAGCCTCAAAGTGGCTTCAGAACCACTCCCTTAGACTGTGATTGCTTCTGTAGATGATTGTGTTGATAGGACACATGCTTGGAAAGGCTGGGTTGCAATCGAGCCTTTTGCTGGGCATTTTCTGTTTTGAAACAGGGGCTGTGCTTTTGTAATGGGCATCTATTGCCAGTGAGGATAAGTGAGGAACAGAGTAGCCCTGGAAGTTGTGCAGCGTGGAGGAAAAAGGCTTTATGGAAGACTTCATGGGCCCCTCATGTTGATTTCKGTAGCATGGACGGACCCAGGGCATTGGAGAGTCTTCATACAGGTCATCACTTTGTTTTGTTTTATTTTTACTGGGTGTTCTCTGTTGTTTCTGTCTCTGTACACAGGCAAGAGGCCCTTCGAATGGAGCTGCTGAGATGAAGAGACACTTTGCTCTCCTCACACTAGCCTCATTGTACAGTGATGACCCTCAAGCTTTGAAGTCAAACAGGGCATTGCTTCAGATCTTTGCATCCCTGCATGTCTCAGATTCCTTCTCATGTGTCTTTTCCTGGTTAACTCTGGTAGCATTTCATGCCCATGTACCTGAGAGCCTCATTCCTTCCCARAGGGTTCCCCTGGCAAGTCTAATTGACAATGGTGACAGTGCACTGTTGATAGTTCAAGTTACAACCTGTGGAATCTTTCATTATGCCTCCATAGCCAAGCAAAACTTAGAAATGCTTATGACAAGCTGTCACAGAATCAGATTCTCTATCCAGTGTAAGCTGTAGGATAGCTGGGACTTTTAAAAACAGTAGTTGCTTGGAATACGGTCTTTTCTTTGAAAATCAAAATACGTATATTGAATACATCTTTTCAGGATGTGCAGGAATAGATCAGGCATGTTAGGTGGGCTGGGAGTTCCCAATRTATTCACTGGAAGTTGAGTTTCTCAGATGTCATCTTCTCTGTGCACCCTTCCAGGCCTTTTCCATCTCTGCTCCCTTACCCCTATTCCAGCCTTAATCTTTTTGGTTTTGGTGAAAACCAATAATGTGTAGTATTTGTTTAGACAGGCTTTTCGTGTGTGTGTGTGGATATGAGGCAAGGAACCTGGTGTGGAAGAGTAGCAGGTAATGGGCAAAGGAGTGTTTGTCCAAGTGCTCTAAGTGACTAATTTGAGTCAGCCTCTGCCCTTGACTGCCATTCAGAACATCATGTGAAGCAGTGGAGTTGGTAGATATGTTTCTGCATGAGGAAGTTCTACCTTGCACTTTTCTTTACCTTGCTGGCAAGGAGCTTATGCCAGCCCAGCAAAAGTGAGAGAAAGATTCYGTGGGAATTGAGTGTCTGTAGGGTGCAGCAGGCAGATAAAAGGCCRGAAGGCTGGAGGATGGACTCTGGTCTGTGAGCTGAAAAGCAGAATCTCTGGAGAAGGTAAGAAGGATGAGTCTCAGTAAACAGATGTTTGCTTAGGGAAGCTCRGAAGACAGAGTTGGAGGAAGAAGACAACAGATTGTCAGGATGTGGAGGGGTCATGAAACAGAGCAGTAAGTGTGCAGGCGAGGTATGAAGCAATGTGTGAATAGCCAGGGAAAACGAAACATATAATTTAGATAAAAAAAGATGGAAGGTGGAAGATAGAAATGACATGATAAAAATTAGAAGGAAGTGGAAGGGAGAAATACTGCTTGTACTCAATAGGTAAAATACATGTTATCTTTAAATGTATATTAATCACCTGTTCTTACTCTAATATAGGCAAAGGGAGATATTGTTAACATGTAGATACTGACTGAATAAAATCTGGTRTTGACTGCAATTACTCTTGCCCACCATGGAATTGTAAAACCCGTTTTTGTTCATGTGCTCAGCTGTTGCAAGCTGACATTTGTAGATTTGTTAGATAAATGCGTGTGTCATCTTGGACTGTTTGCGTTTAATATGGAAGATGATTATACTGTGTGGTGAGCAAATCAACATATTTCAATCCATTTGTACCTGCCAGTTTATTCATGAGCAGTAGTTCTGCCAGGATATAGCTGACCAGGTCCACTTTAYGTGTGTTAGTGTCTTGGTTTAGATGTTTTTACACTTCATCATTACCTTTTTGTTTACTTGTAATCTACTGACATTCCTGCACATCTGTTCTCCTAGCAAAGGGGAGTAAAGGCCCCCCTAAATGCTAGYTAGTCTAATCAAATGCTAGCATGTTTTTTTTTTTCCCCAAAGTTATTTTATGCTGTCTTGATTGCATTGACAGGATTGAAAATCACCCCATTGCTTGTCAAAACTGTGACCATCCTGTGAAAGAACGATGAGTGTGTGTGAGGAAGCAACAAAAGTGATTGTGCACTTCCCAAAATGGAGCTTCTTGAAAAGRGACTACCAAAATTAAACTAATTCTATACACCGGGGACTGTGACCCAAGCAGTAATTATTGGCTATGCCTGCTTGACATGAATGTCTTGTAGAGCCATACCCATCTCCCATTGCTTCAAACAAATATAAACATCCTGCTTGTATCTTCTAGCTGGGAAATCATCACTGCTTTTGAAGCTGGCATCTTCCAGGAGGCCTCCCTTCCAATGGGGAGGGTAGCTACAASAGCCTGTGAAAGTTAGGGGAAAAAAACCCACCAAAATCTATGCAAGAGAGAGAAAACCTGTTCAGCATGTTTGTGTCCTGCTCTGTCCAGCAGTGYGGGAACCAGCAACAACAGCAGATTTCCATCTAGGTTTCATTGAAGTGATGCTTTCAAATAGGATATCAAAAAATCTCTGAATGAGTATTACATTTCTAGTATTCTAAGTTCCCAGATCTCTCATACCTTAATTGAAATGCWCTACACCGTTCACTAAAAATAAATGCCTCCTAGATACGTGCGTKTCTGTTGCATGCTGAGACCACAGCATCCTTTTCAGGGAGGTGGTAGTTGCTGGGCTGCACCAAATTATGAAGAAAACTAAACTGAGTTTGGCCGTTGAACCTTTTTGTTGTGGTTCTGAGATGTCACGTGGACTTTTTGGGTGTGGGTCGTCCCTGGATATTATGGTCAGGAAGGAATATTATAGTTATCCAGACTGACTCCCTAATTAGGGAAAATGAACAAGCATTTCAGTAATTCCTGTGYTGAGGCTGATCATGTGTGATTGAGTTACAGCATTTCTTTTACACCATGAAACCCAATTCCTGTAAAGRTGCCAAGGTGAGAGAATCTTCTACTTCCCAATGTATGGTGTTCCAGTAGTTCTATGTTTTTAAGTTGATTTCTATTTCATTTTGGGCAATTTGTTCTATATTGTTGGACAGGTAGCCCTCCTTCAGAAATCTTCCTATGCAGTTACTACCTACATTATCTGTTTGCCTGGCAACTCTATTTCCAGTAAGGCAAATCTTACACTGTATTATTCAAGTCTGTTGTTCCCTGCACAGGGCCTCTATTTGTCTGCTAGATCCTCAGGTTTCTTTTTAACGTTGCAGGCTTGTCTGGTTTCAGAAGAGACTTGTGAACAGTGGGTAGCTGACAGTGCAATGCCTGCTGAGCCCTGAAAACTCTTCCTTTTAAAAAGGTGTGTTGCTGAAGCTGGTTTAATTAATGTGTGGTAGTTAACTCACGGTAAATCCCTAGTGAGAAACACTTTGTTTCTTCACTTTGTCTTAYAGTTAAGCTTGAATACAGTGTCTCCTCCAGGCTTTGACAGTGGAATAGCTAAAGCATATTAGTTATCTGCCTGTATATATGTGCCACTCTTTGGGGATGTTGACACGTCTATTTGCAGAGTGCTTGAAAAAAATTTGCAGTGAGAGTTGCTCTATTCAATAGGCAACTGACTCCAATGTTTAGGGTGATTAGGTCAAAATGATTAATTATCAAACTATATAAGGAAGACTGTGTTCTGACTTAATTTTAACGTGCCTAGGGGTTAAGTAGGTGCCTGCAAAGCATGAAATTGCAGGGAGGGTGCACTTGATTGCATTCTTCAGGGAAAGGGTTGCAGAGAGGATTTGTGTAGCCTTGAAACCTGCTTTGTTTTTTCTCRGTGTTCTTTTGGAGGTCTGAACAAGACAAAGTATTTTTTGCTGTGACTCTGGCATGCTGGGGAGCTCCTGCCCCACCTCTTGATACCATTGAAAAAGTTGGCTCCGTTATTAATCTCATGCTGGTTCTTTTTGCTAGGTGAACTTGCTTTATAAACTGTGTATTAGAAGCTTGGAAAGCTGACACTGCAGGTGGCATGACACGTGGCAGCCTCTGTAAGGGATATGTGTTATGAGGAGCACAAGGTTCCCATGTTGGGAGCTTCATATTGACTGCAAGTGTTCATAAGGTTATACCTTTAATATAGACAGGCTTTTTTAAGTGGGATCCTGGTTGTTTCAACCTTGCCTGTCTCTCAGTCTCAACCCTGGAGGTTACAACCATTCGAGTTCACTTCAGGTTTGTCTTCATTGGATTTAAACAGAGRTGGATTGTAGCCAACAAGTATTTAACATAACGGCCTGCTTATATAGAAAAACAACAGCACGGGTTGCATGGTTGCTTTAATCTCACATAAGTCTGTCCTGCCCCTGAACGAGGTGACTCCCTTGCTCCTGTCACCCCCAGCCTGGCTCCCCAGTCTGCTGCTTTCTTGCTGCCCCTCCAGCGAGCTGGGTCAGGAGACTGTTCCAACTGAAAGTGAAGCTGATGAAAATAAGTCAGTTGGCAGCTGGCTCAGCTCCCTGCTGCACAAACACTAGTGCCAGCACAAGGAAGACAACAGAGCAAATGGTCGGAGCTGGATGTGGAGCAATCCTGTGGGTGATTAAACCAGTGTGGATGAATCTTCTGGTCCTGTCTGATTCAAGTAAATGGATCCTAAAAGTGGTTGCTGTGGGAAGGGGCTTTGGCCTGCACATGGTTGCATGTTTCTGCCCTCTCCCTTGTCCAGACCGYGCTGCTCATCCAAGTAAACAACTGCCCCCTGCAAAGTGACCGAGCTTCCCCCAGTGCTCTGCAGAGCTTCCCTCCAGCACTGCAGAAAGGGAGCAGGCACAAAGGTGCTGCTGGAGGTGGCACGGAGGAGGAAAAGCACCTTTTTTGAGGTAGGCACTGGCTTTGGATTGGCTTGGCCACCTCTCTTGTTGAACCATACCTGTGCACAAAAMCACTRATGTTTATCCTAAATCCTGTTCCTRCTAAACAAATCTAAGCCAAAGTCAGTTCCTATCTACAAACAGACYCCTGCAGGGAGGAGACTTCAGACTTGAAAACTTTCTGTTGTATGGTTTTGTTGGTAGAGATGTGACCTCTATTAAGGTGATTTTGTTGCTTCACTGTGCCCTCTTTTATTAGCATGGCTGCATGTGTTTGTGCCTCCCTATGGTTAAGCTGAAAGGTACAAATAAGACTTCTGTCAGGTGTCCTGGAGTCAATTAAGTTTCTGTGCACAGAGTTTGAGGATTTTGGAAAAAAAACATCAGGCATCAGTAAGCAAATGCCTCTGTAGAGCCCATAGAGCCCACTGGATGCTTGCTCCATGCTTGCATTGACCATACACAGGACATGCGTGTTGTTGGCTTAGGTACATTAGGAGAGATGGTTGATGCTGCAGACCTTCTTCCAAGATGCGTGACCGTGACTTTCTCAACTTTGGCCCTCCTTGGAGGGAACTCTGCTGTGATTATTTATGAGGAGATACAACGTGATGTTGCCAAGCATCTGCTCCCTGCCTGCTGCCYGGGTCTGCTTTGAAAGGAGCTAAATAGCACTTAACATGAATGCGTGCAATAACTTTGTGCTTAGCAGGGTAGGACRCATTAACTTTTGTATGAGCATCAAGGGAGACAAAGAGATGTATGGTGCACAAATTGCATATTTATTAGCTGCAAAATTGATTTCCTCCTGTCCAAATCAAAGCCTTTGTATCTACCCTTTTCTGAAGGCAATGCGAGCCCTTCTGAAGGCACACGTTTTGCATGGGGTGAGCAAAGAATCCAAGCACCAAAAATTAGCCCGTGTTTTGAATAATTCWTCCATTATTCTTTCTGAGATGCCCTTTGGCATAAAGAAGAGAGCAGATACAGCTCAACAAAGTAGGAGTTGRCCCTTTTTATCAGTTTATGTTCAGGCTTTTCCTGTGGACCAAGAGAGTTTTATGGTTTGCTTTGGACCTCATTCTCTGGAAAAGGTTCTCTGAATTGAACTAGCCATCACTGTGCTTTTGGACTGGAGAGCAAAGTGTTTGTGCTTTGAAGAGGTTTGTGGACAGAGATAAAACAGTTTCCTTTAAAAACACATGACTGTGTTTCTTTGACCTGGGAGGGGTTATGGAGTAAGATAAAAGCATCACATTTGGAAATCCCTTCTAGGGAATGATGGAACTGTGTCTGAGTTTTCCTGTAATGACCCGTTCCCTAACTGAATCAATGGCAGTGCAGGACCYGGTATCTTGCCAAAGAGTTGGAAACCTTTCCCTACCTTTGATGTCTTCTCCTGTCTACCCTTTCCCCTCAGGAATGTGGCTGGTGGAAAATCAGAGAGAATTCTTTGAGGGGAAAACTTTGTAGGGGGGTGACGTGAACTGCTTCATAGAGCTGATCAAGCCTGGAAGCCCAGAGCCYGGAGTGGCCTGTCCTCTTTGGGGCAACCTGATGTAGCTGTAGAGACTAAAAGGACCCCCAGTGTTTTTTACTGATGAAAACGTGTTACTCCCTATAAAAAACCTGATGCATAAAAATGTGGTTCTGCCATTTAGAATCATATATGCTGCTTCAGGATATCGGAGTTTAGTTCTTTTTTCAAAGTATTTTTTCCTCAGGGTAGTTCCTCATCCTKTGTAAACCGGAGTATTGGGAAGTCTGATTTAAAGCTGGTTTCCTTGCTGATATAAAGAAGGGTAGAGGACAAMTCTCCCCTTTCTGAGAACCACTGTTCTAACGTGGCCCGACTGTTAGAGCTAGAAAATATGAGTGTTTGGTACCCAAAGGGTGTATACGAATTTATGGAAAGGAATTATGAGAGATCTCTGATTTCTGTTGAACRAAAAGGTGGTTAAACCTAAAGGATTGGAGACCCTAAAGCAACAGCTTGGCACTTGAATTCTTATTGCACTCAGAGCACACATACTGGGACATAATTTGGGATTGTGCATGCTTCAAACTGGAAATTTGATTTGCTTTGTTGTTGCTGCTTTGTTCCTACCCTGCGGAAATAAACTGTAAATGATAAATGTGTGAACCYAGAATATATTTTAAGACATATTTGAGCTTTGCCATGACTCCCATTTGTGCTCCCAAATAGCTGCCCCWGTAGCTATTACTTTTCAGCAGATGTAATGAAAGCATTTGAGATTTGGGGGGACAAGAACAACCTCTGTGGTCTTCAAGAGTGTTACCTGTTACCACAGAATTCTCATAATGGAACTGTTCTATTCAAGTAATTTTTAATACCAGTTGACAAGAAATCCCAGTATAATTCCCATTGCAATATTAACAACTTAACACTCCTTCAAGTAAATTGATTTTTTCTTTACCTGWTATGTACAAGTACTGGTTTTGTTCTTGGTACACCGAACAGTGCAGTTGCTTGAGACCGTGTTATGAATGAGGGATCCTGCAATGATGGGATTGTTCTGTATTCAGCATAGACTAAAAATTTATGTAATAAATCAGATTTATTTATGATTTTAGAGTTAAATAATGAATGTTGAAACATAAAACATGATTCTTAATAGTTGTGCGATTCTTTGGCTTTCAGTGAATGAACAAGAACTTGTCTCTTTTGCTTTAGGCTTTCAGATAAACTTCTGTGAAAAGGCACAAAGTAAGCTACATATTTTTATAGTATTATCCTGCTTTTAAATCAACCTTGGTACTGGGAATGTGTCCACTTTTTGTTCCAACTAACCAACTGTGGCAGTCCTACTCCTAAGAGAGCTTCCATTTTTCACAGTGCTGATAAAGTAAAACCTAAATTAAGAGGTTTAAAAGGTCATTAACTGGAAAAAAGAATGGCCTTTTGCCTTCTATTTGTCTGTAACAAATGAACAATGCTCTGGAAATACACAAGTAAACTAAACATACATCAAGGGTAGGAAACGTTGGAGATTTGTTCCCAGRCAAATCGCTCTGAAATGTGAGTTAGGTGAGATTTGGCAGTCTGATTTACAGTAGTTAAACCTTCTGCTAAATGAACTCCTAACTCTGTATGTACTCTTCCATTTAAGAYGGTGGAATTGAGGAGTATAGTATGCTCATATATCCTAAAATTACCAAAAATTTGCTTCTTGACAGCTGGCAGCATTGCCGGTGGCCTCTATCGTGGGTTGTTTGTGTCCGTGCTCCTCTTTGAGATATTACAGCATTATAGAGAGTTTTCAAAGCAGTAAAAAGCTGACGGGCTGTTTCAGCTCAGGTTTGTGTTGCAGAAGTTAACACTAAAATCTGCGAACACTGGATATTACAGAACAATTTGTGRTGACTAATGGAAGCTCTTTACAACTATTTTTTTTCTTTCTCTTTCATTGGCTTCTCATGCTCTCTGTTGCTCTGCCCTTCAGTCTAAGAACCGTTTGCAATAAGGCAATAGCTTTATTAGAAGAAAAAGTAAAAATTTGGCCAGCAATTCTAGTCTGTGCTTGGATTTTTTGCTGAATTGTGGAAAATTTTTGACTCTGCATTTCTTTCAATCTGCATTTAGATTTTTTTATTTGCACTTATTATGCATATGTGTTATGGTGATTGTAATGTTTAGGGAGATAATTGTAACTTTTCTTCATACTTGGTGCTCTTGGGTTTTATCCCATGCAGTTAATGTKACCAGTGTTTCTTCTGAGATGTTTACATATAGAAAATGTTTTGTTGTCCATATATTGACCGGGGCTTGTCTCTTTTGGAAGAGCTGCAAAGAGTTRCAATGCAGAGTGATTCATATGTCTCATAATATTTCCCTAAGAAAAGATCTTAARATATATATTTATCCTCTAATATTTTTCTGTTAATATGATATATTCATGTTAGGAAGCTTTGTGTGTGAAGGAATGATTTCAAATTGAGAATTGAATTAGGCTTCCAGACCTTTCTAGTAAATACCTAAGATGGAGCTTCCTGAAATGCAAAAAGTGATGGAGGAAAACCAGCCAACCAGAAGGAACGGTTGTCTGCTGACGTTTAGTTGATGGAGATGTGTTAATGGCTCTGCAGGTTAAATTATGTGTTAGAGACAGCATTTGCTGCTGGGAGCAGCTGGCCTGTCATTTCTTATCTAAATCTTGGCAAATTAAAAAGGCGGATTAATATTTACTTAGGACACCGTCTTGCTTTTGTGTCAGTCTTTTTACAAATTCCCAGTTGCCCTGTATGATGAAAACCCTGCAAATGCTTCTGTGGGGTGTTAGTTCCTTCCTTAGCAGGGGCAGGCACCTGAAGCTGGGATCTTTTTGTTAGGTATAGGTGGTCCCTGTGCTTTGCAGGAGCTGAAATCTGGGAAAAAAAAAACCCTCAAAAATTTCAACAGAAAAGACATTTCAGCACAAAATAAGCTGTGCATTTTCCAGTGTTTTGGACAGTGTTTAGGGGCTCCCAAATTTGTCAGCAATAGATAGCCCTGGAGGTAGGTGGCAGGATTTCAGACAATGGAGTTTGTCACGAGTTTGTCGCTTTGCTRGTGCAGAAGGTGACAACTTCTGAGGCTTAAGCACCGAATAACTAGTGTGTCATTTTTCAGCACCGTATTTTGTTTAATACATTGACTRTCTAAAAGCTTAGGAAGAAAAAGCRCAACCGTTTTGTCAGKGYRTTTCCAGCAAAAGCAGGTTTTGATGTTGAATGTTTTCCATTAAAAACGCTGTTGCCTGTTTCACAGTGACACTTYGTTCATTKGAATTAGTGCTGATGTATATTTTATTTGCATTTTTCTCCTAACGCTGGTTTTAAAATGTTAGCGGAACGTTAGTAGATTTTCTGCATGTTATACATAAATGTCACATTTATTTAGAATGAAAGGATGATGAAGGCATTAATGTATTTATGAATTCCCTTACCTACTTAAAGGCCTTTTGTCTTACAGGCAAATTTTTAGTAAGTGTTTACCAGCTTCTAATGAGAAAGACAGGAGATTTTTGTTGTTCTTATTCTTTTATTTTTCTTTTTAAGTCTGCAGTCGATGCTGTGTGTTAGATAAACTGGTGGAGCTTGCAGTGTGCTGGCATGATCGAGTTTCATCTGATACTAAATTAAGTATATCTGCTTCTCCTCCTGACTGCTCTTTCTTCAGAGAAGCAATGATTTYTACTGTAGGTCTTTTATGGGATTTTTATTTTTGCTTTTTTAACCAAGGAAACCCAATCTAACCTCTTTATCTGAAGGTGTTTCTTCACACTGAGAGTTGAACAGGCTGTTGCTGTTCTTCATATGCAGAGATCAAACACGCGCAGCGCAGGGGGTTGTTTCGCAGATTCTCTTTTTGTTATAAATGAGAAGAAAGTAAAAGAAGCTGCTACATTTCAGTTGTTAAGGCATTGAGAAGCGGCAGTATTTGATCTACAGTTCTCGTGGAAAAAGAATGGTGACTATCGCTATTCCTTTCCCTTTCCAGATAAACTGACAAAATTGCATGTTTCCAGTGAGGGATATTGATTTTTCTGTTGGACGGTGGCCGAGAGACCAAAGTACTAAACGGACATTTTATTAATAAAGTATTTAATGAGGGCGGGGAAAAAGGCTGCAATATGATCTACTTCCTGCTCCCATAAAAAGAAAGCACTTTTTTAAAAAAATTTTTTAATCCCTGCAACTTCTGCAGTAGTTGCAAACAACTCAGTGCAAAAGTCAACCTTGCATAGCGAAGATTGTGTAACTAGTTTAAATCCATTTCTATTTKCCGTGGCATTTTTTGCAATGGTGATACCTGTAACGTAATTGAATGCCCTGTAACTGAGTAGCTGGAATCTGCTCCTACACAGCAGCAAGACCGCTGCACATCCCACCTGGTTTTCCTTGCTGTCCAGCTGTGTAAGTTCAGTAGAAAGGGGCACMAAGTATCCTTACAACTGTTAGTGCTCGGTTACTACATAAGTTTTTTTAAAACTTATTATTCTTATTCTTATTTTAATACTATGCATTTCATATCACACTTTTGAAATGACAGTTGTACCTTCATAGCAGCCAAGTTTCTGCTTTTAGTAGATCTCACTTTAGCTTCTTTCCCAGGTTTTGTTTGGATAATTAATCAACTTGTGTGCCTTTTCCTGCTGTGGAACAGGCTCACCAATCTTTCAGAATGGATATTCGCTATGTAAAGTGTTTGATACAGAGTGGGCTTCAAGGGGCCCTTGAGACTGAAATACGAAATAAGATGCAACGTTGCTCAAAAGAATATTCTTCAAAGCATGAACATCATGCAGCACTCTGCATATCTTGAACCTGATGGGTTATATTTAGGAGGTTTAATGGAAAGCATRTATGTTATTCAAGAGGCTTCTTGAATAAAAGATGAGCTGCTCTCAMGAAAATGAAGGATAAAGGAAAGGATTGTGGCTTATAACCAAGCAACATGTCAAGGAGGACATGTTTTCAAAAGGGCAGGTTCTTCCTCTTGCAGGTGAAATTTGCTTTTATACCTGGGTTGTAGAGGAAAAGAACAGGTACTTAATTCTAAGAGACTGATTTGAGTTGTAATTTAGAGAGGTTGATCCCTTTGATGACCGGAAACCAGAACTTGGGTTTAATGATTTGAGGGGGAAAAGGCTGTTCTAGTTTTCCTAAGTATCTTCCTTCCTGTAAATGAAGAAAGATACAGCTCTAACAGAGATGTTTATTATAAGATATCCCTAACACATATTGTCTTTACTTGAATATAKGAACAGATTTTCAGGATACTGACTTTTTTTTTCGTCATCAAAGATGTTAAATCCTGATGTTGATTAATGTRGGCTTAAAGACTACATTAGTCCAAATGTTTTMAATAGATGGAAGAGAACCCTTCARGGGTTACTAGACTKTTGGRGAAGTTTAATTGACTGCATTTGTAAGAGAATTACACTGAGAGCGCTTGGGAAGCGAGGGTTTGGATGAGACGCTAAATGCTACTTTCTATTAGTAAACTTCGGTCACTGATCCGGTTCTTCATTGGTTTGAACACAAAAATGGTGGAGCCTGTGATTTTAGAAAGGGAACCACTTCAATTGCTGTGTCTTTTTAGTGAGGTTAAATTCACTATTTGCTGTAATTTGTATTTAAAACTATTAGTATCAGTACTTTTTAATTAAGCAACTTCTTGTCCAAAAGTGTCTAGGAGTATATAGCAGTAACTGGTAGTACGTATTTTGAAGGGAAAAACAACATGTTGCAGCATAGTGTGGCTCAGTTGTGAAGAACAGGCACCAAAGCTGAAAAGGTGGCGAGCGGCAAAGCATGCAGAGTATCTGCTGGATGTCTCGTGCCTAGAGGACCACTTGAAAAATTTGAAACAGGAGGCCCTTATGGTAGAAGTGTCTTGGGGGTTCTCAAGTGGCAGCAGAATGAAACCAGTGTGATCCCTACCATTTTTTTTCCTTGCCTCTAGTTTTGAAAGGAGCTTTAGACGTTTTATTCGGGCTGTTCCCAGATGAACAAAAGCATCGATAGAGGCTCTGGAGCTGACCTCCCGCTCGGCTCCGAGCCAGGGGCRTTGCAGAATGACACAGGATGTGCAGGTATGCTGGAATGAGGCTAGGGGCTTTTTGTTGTGTACGTAGCTCCTTAAAGGTCCTTTCAGATTCGTCATTTCATTTATCAGTGTTTTAGTGATAGGGGAGCATGTTGTTCTTTTGAAGAATTGGCTTGAAAATTTTGCTGTCGTGTTCAAAGGTTTCATCTCTTCACTTGGGAGATTGTTCAATGTATGTCATGCCAGAGGATTTTCCTGTCTCCYATCATTGGTGATTATTTTCTTATATCAGCTCCCTCTTTGGTGTTTACACAGTTCCAGTAAGCTCTTCTATTTATTATTCCTTTGACAAACAGCAGAGACATTTAGTTCTTTAATCTGTCCTCATGCAAGTCACCTCCAGTCTTATGATCATCTTTATTCTTTGAACTCCATCCAGGTTGGTAACACAGTGACCAGAAGTGATTTAAGAATTCCATACATTCCTTGAGGCCATCAGAACAGCCTATTAGTGGTTAACAGGAGATTTAGGAAGCTATTGGGCAGGATTATTCTAAAAGAAAGGGCTTGAGATTTGCCACGAGTAAGCATGAGGTCTCAGTGACAYTGGCTGCTTTTCCTAAGAGTGTCCAAAAGAATGGAGCAAGAATAACAGGCTGGATCCGCATYTCCAGGTAGTTCCCTGTCCATCCCAGGAGTGCAAAAATGTTATACTATGAAAAGAGTCCAAAAATGTCAGCAGATGAATATCCACCAGCATCTGAACTCATGGTAGTGGCCTGTGGTTGTCCCATTAGAGGCAATTACAGGTTAGCTGCAAGTTTTTGAGAGCTCTGACCGTCTTTGTTGCTGTATCCAGCAGTCAGCTTAGAGGATCRTAAGAGATACTGGCTACCAGAATTGAGTTCTGTCCTTCCAGAAGTGTAGTACAGCAACAGAGCAACAAGATTTACTACTAACATTCAGTTGTTTTGGCAGCTGAATGAAAACTTAGGGAAAAATGCCAGCGTTGTGCGTGTTTCTGAAGACTTTTTGGTGCTGCAAGTCTATTAAAACTGCAAATTTGGTTGGAGTAACAATGCCTGTCTGTTAGGTTTCCCTACATGTTTCAGCAGTGTAAAACATATGGATTCCTCCTATATTTCTTCTTTCTTCAGTTAGTAAGAAAGACTTCAGAAGGCACCATAAAAAATAGTAATTCCATCACTAAGGTAAACAGATTCAGTTGCTTCCCTCAAAGATAATTGTATCTTAAAATGGAAAAAGCCCTTGCACTCCTTTGTTTCGTGCTGCTCTTCCTAAAAGTTGGTCAGACGTTCAGTGACTGGGTCCAAGGGTATTTAACAGCTAGCGGGATGGGACTGTGATTGACACTGCCACTTTTCTGGCATAAGATAGCTAGRGAGATGATGGAAACATACTTGTTGCTTTATCTAAAGAAGCCAAATCCTTTCCATTGACCTTAAGCAAGGGCCTCAAGGGCAGATTTTTTTAATTAGCTTTTAATCTAACTTCATGCTCTTARCATCATATACATCTCTCTGTATATTTATATATGTGTATAAATATGTGTCTCCCAGTTCTCTTTCCCCACAGGATAAATTCTTGCTATGCCATTTTATGATGAAAAGAACCTGGCATGGTCTTTTGCAGAAGGGCTCCAGGTGCCTCACAATAAATTTCCTTGAGGAACGTCACCRTTTCCTTCTGACAGCTGCTCAAGTACAGTCTTCACAAGATTATGCTGTAGCAGGAGGAAATGCAAAGTTGAAGAATGTTCAACATTTGCATCTTAAACAAAGTGCTTCTTTGAGAGCATCCCTGTTTTGAGAGTCACCTGGTCTGGAAGTGCCTCCCAAACATAGGCTGTCTGAATGGGACTTTCCAAGTTCTCTCTTACAGGGGTTTGCCAAACTTGCTGTTTGACTAAGAAATTATATTCTCCATGTAGAAATTTTCCAATTTCCAGTTTCTGTGGAAAAYTGCCTTTTTAAAATAACTGTTTGGCTCCATCCAGCTGGTAGAGAGCTGCTYATCATGGCCAGATATGGACACGGTTGGGCACATTGGTACAAACAGCTATAATCAGCCCAGAACGCTTGCCCAGGTCACAGGTTTAAGCTCTTTTACTGCAGGTCATCTGCTCCCAAGACTCAAATAGTTTTGACCCTGTTTATGGCTATTCACATGAACGATATTTCCGTGCAGGGCAGCATCAGGGATAAAAAATRCTAAAGGTTAATGGTGGATTTTAGAGATTTGAAGGACTGCACTCTCAGATCTTTGCTGTTRGGGAATTTTCAGTCTGAGAGAACTAATCTTAATCTGATTGGAATTTCTTGCACTCGAAGCCTAACCTACTTTAGACAGGCTTCCTAGGGAAGGTATTTATAGAAGCTGTTGCAAGTGCTGTTGGATGTGGCATAAAGCATGTATTGCAAGCTGCATAGGTGARTGCTGGTGCTGAGAGCACCGGCAACTGTTGGCTGTCTCTCATGGTTAAATCACTAAAGAGTTTTTGATAAGGTATTACTCAGGAGAAAAGTTGTATTGCTTATTGAGGAGAAAAGTTAGATTGCTTACTGCTTTCATGACATAGGAAGGTAAAAAATGATAGTTGTTCTGGAGTCCTGGCTCTTCTGAGCTCTTTTTTGAACTCTTAAGTGAAAACACACTTGGGGTTGTAAATGAATTATGGATGAACACTGTTTCTAATGAAATGACTTCTAAAAATGAACGTGCTTAGTACGTTTCTGGAGTAGATCTTCGTCTGGATTCTAACTCATGGGTTATTGTGAATCAAAGGCTCCCTTTCCCTAACATGTGCATTAAAGGGGCAATATATGTCAGTAGATTGCAGGAGACATAGTGAAAATGTTTGTGCTATTACTCTTGAAAAGTAGTTTTCTTTTATAGAATCATAGAATCATTATGGTTGGAAAAGACCTTTAAGATCCTCAAGACCAAGTTCCTTTTCCTTTTCTTACAGCTCTTAAAGCTGTTAAGAGAATCTTCACTCTTTTCCTGCAGACTCCCAAATTAACTTATTCRATGTACTGAAATTCTGCATGTTTTGGTTCAAAATAGGTCAAGCTGTTATCTTGATAGTTTTGATTCAGTACGCCTTGAGGTTAAGGCTGGAAGCCTACCTTGCTCAGATGTTAGTAGTGCTGATTTTGGAGTACATCCATCATCAAGATTGGAAAGGAAGGAAATATAGCTGGAGGACTGTAGTTTGGAACATATATAGGAAGGCAGAACTGTGCTAGCAGCAATAGAGATAGTGAGCAGTGAATTTCTTATGTGTCAAGAACTCAGCAACATCAGGGTTGCAGCTCTGAATGTGGATAAATGTTCCTCTGATGCCTGTATATTAAAGCCTMTGCTCTTTTTTTGTGGACAAGATCTGACAATTTGGACAGTAAGAGTTGGTTGGTCAGCCACTGCTGCTGTCATGCGGTGGCCTATTGCTAAAACAGCCTCTTTTTGTAAGCAGGAAAGTAAGAATACTCTTATTTTATGAGTACGGTGATTTGACGTGAGGAAAGCTATCATTTTATGGATRTAAAATTATTTACCACCAAAAGCTATTCATCAGTATTTTTTTTTTTTAATCCAAGGCATTTGTAGCTTAAGCTTCATATCTGAAATCATTGATTTCAAAAGGCTGCCGGAGACGATAACTTGTTTTGATTCCACTCTGACTTCTCATTCATTTTATTGTGTTGTTGCAGGTGCCGTTTCATTTACAGTATGGGTTTCCGCATGACTTGTGCTAAATGGGAATTCCCGGCATTCCTCAGGATTTGTTTCTTTACTAGATGTCTTGTTCACTGCTTGAACGAAAGGAAGCCGTTCTATTTTCGTCCCAGGGATAGGTTCTGTATTTATGTATTTCTGAGAAATCTAGATGTCTGTGAAGGAATTATGTTATTGCAACTAGTATTGGAAGACTGATGAGATGGAAGTCGATAGATTGGAGTTTAACTGGAACAAAAAGTGGTCTGGTACAATTTGAAAACAGGAGGAGACTTGATATAAAAAGCTTTGGGAGTTCTCAACTATGGAAAGAGCAGGAGAAGCTTTTGAGAAGGTGAAATTTTACTGGTAGGCATTTGCAAGTCCCTTTTGTCACTTACCATATTGTGCCACTTCAAGGGCAAGCGTTCTGTTAAGTTGTGTAAATGTTGTAGTTAGGAATGGAAAATCTTATGCCACTGCACTATTGCCCTCCGAAGAGAGGGATAGTGTTTCAGGCATGTGAATAAAACAAAACTAGAAGAATGATGAAAGCTGTAAATCATTGGACCTCGTCGGAGAGCASAATTTAAGCAGCCGTAACAGGAAAAGTGACTAAGGGGTTGTATAACCATTATCTGCAAGTACCTGCCAAGAGCTAACACCCACGCATGTCGACACAACGGCAGGGGCAGGACTGAGAAAGAATAAATAAGAAGGGGAAAGTTTTAGAACACATACYCAGACTAAGAAGTATGTGAAGTCCCTCACAGTAGGCAGTTCCGTGTCTGTGCTTTGCTCTGAGAAGGGAGCYGCYGGCCAGGATGGTSTTGGAAGAGGTCCCTTGAGATGAGYTGRGTRCCGGGTGCCAGGAAATCGCTATTTCCTCCCTGGTGTCGGAGCTGCCCCATGCTGAGAGCTTCGGAGGAAAGTGGCAGGACTTGCCAAGAGGCAGGTGCGAGATGTAAATTATTGTGCTTCTCRGTTGGCTCCAAGTCCCGTTAGTGTTGTCTGGATATTCCTGTTGTTGTACCAATGTCTGAGCTGTAAGAATATTCCTGGGTGATYGGCCTCAAAGATGTGGGGAGGTAAYGAGTGCTGATGTTTCATTACACAGGATATAGTAGACTTGATTTTGCCACCTTGCTGGTGTTGGTCAACTCCTTCATTTCTGGATTATATATGAGGGAGAACTGATATCCCGTGTTTTGTTTAAGTGATTCTCTGCTAGTTCACTGGGCCCATGTGTACCTCAAGAGCCCGAGCTTAGAAACTCTTCTTTCTGATGCTTGCACAAGAGACRTATCTTGCTCCTCTGCTTGTATTGCTGCAAATGCATGATTGGCACCTCTCATCYGGTGGATGCCAGGGATGCAGGGAAGAAGAGTTGGAGATCAGGACATGTGGATAGGCAAGTATTTAAAGAAGGAAGAGATGTTAAAAACACCTGGCATTCCTTGGAAGGTCACATTGTTGCTCTGTCCGTCTAGAGATATTTGCCTTTCACTCTCTMCATGGGACTTTCAGTTGCATTGCCTGCTCTGGAAGGCTTTGGAGTGGCAAAGTCTCAGCAGTAGCTGCGACTTGGTTGTCCTGCTTAGAAACATGACAGTATTAAGTTTATAAATGCCCTCCTCTGTGTTATCTGTGAGGTTAAGTTGGTTTTGTCACTAGTAGATCAGGTATTTTCTGTGTCTGAAATTGCTGTTCAGCACTTTTACGTGTAATGAGTTTTATTTTTTCTCTTTTTTTTCTCTCTTGGAGCTACTAAACCCACACATACAAGGGGGAGGAATATTGCAGAAGGGGATGGGCACTTCTGTACAAGGCTTTTGCTCTAAAGTGCTTTTTCAGGCCAAGAAGCCTGTGRTACAGCGAATTATGACATGGGTTTTAGAAGCGTGAGCAGAAGCAGGTGTTGGGATTCAAGGTATTAAGGCCATTCCTGATGGCCAGCGCCTCCCGGGCTGGGAGGGGGCGAGATGAACCTGTTAGATTAACAGTGAAGGGTTAAGGYTTCCACCCACGAGTCAGAAATCTGGGCTGAGCCCTGCTCGCCCTGCGGGGGTTTCAGGCTCCTATTCCCAGTTTCTGGACCGCTCTGAGGGGGAGGAATACAAGTTTGCTGTGACAGAGCAGGGGTAAGAAAGGGGCTTGTGTAGCCCCGGGGAGGTGTGTCCCTCACACAGGTATGACCCTCTGCAGCCTGTCAGAGTGTGCGGTCAGCCTTGGTTTTAGGGTTGCTTGTTTTTTAGGCTGGTTCCCCCTGCTTTAAGTCTTTCTTGTTAAACTACGGAGCAGAGCATTCTCTCCCTGCTTGGCTTAGGGACCTGCCTTGGCAGGAGGAAGATCCAGTTGATCTCTGCTGTCCTATGTCCATTTACCATTTGGCTGAAGAGGTTCAAGCCAATGCTCGAYGTGCAGGGGCTTCCCTTCCCTCCTTAAGTGAAATCTCTGTTGTTTCTGGATTTGTTCAATGTGTCCATGCTGAAGAAGTTGGCCACCTTCAATGAAATAGGCTGAGGCTCTCAGCTTGCCAGTCCTGTCATGTTCCAAGGAATGAGTGTGCATGGAGGGGCATGGGATGGAGGGGCACCGAGGATGACAGTAGCTGGAACCAATGCATGATGTTCCCTGCACTCCCGTTGTCCAAGAATGTGTTTTGAACAACTTTAAGTGACCTACCAACCTGGTAGAGTGAGACCAGGAAGGCCCTTGGGATGAGAACAGACTCCATTTCTCTGTTCCTGTTTTTCTCACAGCAATTATTATTTGTTAACATAGTGGTAAAGCACATTTGCCTTTCCTTACAATGYGTTTRTTTRTTTRTTTGTTTATTTTTCCTGCTTATTTGCRGGTGCTCTTACAAAATAATATTTTGTTGCTGACAAAAAGTTTACTTTTTGTTCRTTGTCTCCCAGGTAAACGCAAAGCGCTGAAGTTAAATTTTGCAAATCCACCTTTCAAGTCCACGGCAAGATTTACTCTAAATACGTCTGGAGTTCCTTTCCAAAATCCACACATGTGAGTATAAAGCCAAAGGCACATATAGYGGAACATCTTTGAAATTATTTAGCCAAAACAATGTTATTTTAAAAGCARTCTAATTTCTTCAGGTATCTGTAGGTTGTTCAAATGATGAGTTTGAATCACTGTAGAAGAATTATTGTGTTTTCCTCCCCTCCCTCCCCCTCAAACACACTTTTTTCAGAATGAAAACAGGTTAAGTTTGGGATTGCCCTGTTTTACACTGGAGCTACTGTCTTCCAGAATTATTTAATTTTAGATAAACTRTAGCTAGTAATGCAAGTTATGCCTGTAATGAATTTCTGGACCTATTCACTGTCATTTTCCTGTCTCTTTATTCGGTGCTTATTACTTTTCATTAGAGAGAAGTTCTTATTTATGTGTTACTTGTGAAAGACGTAACTGTGATAGAATCTTTAGCACTTAGATGAACAACAAGGAACTGAGGAATATAAAACCACCACAATGGAGATTTGAGAGAGATATGCARTGATTAGTCCTCACCAAATTTTCAAGATAGACAGTTATAACACATCCCTATCTAAAGCTTGAATACATATGTGGCACAGAGCTGTTCTTGACATTAATAAATAATAACAATACATTGTCACAGAAAATATTAGCTTTGTATCCTCAGATCCACCAATCTAGATTGATGGGTGACCCACCCACAGCCTGAACGTTTGGCAGAACCCAGATAACATGCAAAGATACACCAAATTTTTCCCCTTTAGATTCCCTGCTGAGTCTCAAGAGTTTTGTCAATGGCAAATCTCAAAGTGCACGTGAAACTTTCCCTGCTGCCTGGACTCTTCAGGGGTGACCTTGGTTATAGCGTGCTTCTGCTTTGCTCTGCATGTTGCTGCCTCTTTCCTTTAGCTGAATTCCTTCTGCTTCCCCAGGATATACTCTCTATGGTCTGTTCCTATTTCTGGTAGCTTCTTTCATGCTGAAGATTTTCAAGCAAGCTTCTGCTGTGTTAGAAATATGTTTCTGGTAATTAAAAATAAAGATTTTTACATGAGTACTTTAGAAGATTACTCTTACCACCTCAAGTGAGTTTTCCAACAAGTCTTCTCTCTCTCTTTTTCTCTTTTTTCCTCTCTAGAMCAGTTTTTAATTGGTCGTAGGGCTAAGCTTTGTGTTTCTATTTTCTGTCTCTCTGCCTCAACATCATCAAACGCTCATAATAATTTTCTTAAGGCCCCTCTTGGACCATTTCCTATCTCAGGCCTCCCTCACTTCAATGTAGTCTGAGCTAGTGAGTTTCCATCAGGCTGCTGTAGATATTTGATTTTTCTTTGTTTATCTACAYGGGTCTTTGTCTTGGATTCGTTGGCAGTCACAGTGGTTCTCGTCTAGAACAGAAGAGCTTCTGTTGTTAATTGGAGACATCTTAAGTTCCATGTTTGTGCAAGTGATTGCCAACATTGTCCATTAAGAAGGTGCTTCTCTGTCTTTGTGGGGATTGAAGTTGCTTGTATGGGTTGGATTCTGGGCTGGTGAATAGTGTAACTGGTATGGAAGGTTTGGAAATGTTTTGGGTTGGGTATGAGAGATGTTAGAATATCAAAAACTGAAGATGAAAATCACGTGTCTGTACTAAAACGTTCTGGTGAGGCTACAAGCTGTAATAACCATTCCTAGTTGAAAGAGGTGGATGTTGTGGGTTGGACTGCTTTCTTTGTATGGAGGTGAATAAGCTTGGATATAGCTATTWTATATTCTCACATCTTTGTATTGTCTGTTATGGATTCTGTTCTTCAAAGGCAATGGAAACATCTTCTGGTCGTGCACATCTCCCAAGAGCTRCTCCTCTCACAGTTGGTACATCACTGTAATATATTTACATTCCCTATCTGGTCCTCTGGTCCTCCAGAGAGGCTGGAATGTTTGGGGTTTTTTTTTCTGTTGTCTAGAAGAGTTTCTAGACTTTCAATTTAAACTGGATATTCCAGACCACTTGGCTCAGATGCATTCTTAATTCATGATTCYGTTTACTGAATTGTTTCCTCTTCCTCAGCCCGATGGAATTAAGTGGACTTGGTCTTGTTGCTGCTGTTTAATTTYTCATGATAAGTACTGGCTCAACACTTGCTTTTGTGGATTTCCCTATGTAGATCCTATTGGTCCAGATGGGTGGATCTGAAGATACAGAGAGGTCAGTTTCTCACATGAAATCTCGGTTTCTGTGACTTGGATCCACCAATCCGGAGGCTGTCCCATTGTATCTGCCTCCAGAAGGGCAGAGCATCAAATCAARTAGCTTTTGCCTCACTCTTCTCTGAGCTCTGGAAATAACCTCTGGGGAGCTGAGAGGAGGCAATTTAGTGACCTGCRGGTGCCACAAGATGTAAATTGCCTATTAGCTGTATTTTGCTTGATTAACAGGTTTTGATCGGGGAACTGATCAGGCTGGATTGGTGGATATTCAGGTAAGAATGTGGATTCTTATTATGTAAGTAGAGAGCAAAGTAACAAAACGGGGTTCTTCATACTAGTGCAGCRTTTGTTAGAAAGGAGGAAGCTTCCATATGACCAATGTTCCTGAAGCAAAAGAAAGAGAAGAGAAAAAACATGTCATGCCAGACACAACCTTTAAAATTTCAGGTCCTTGGTTGTGGCCATACTCATCATCAAGGAGAAGGTGTAACCACCAGGGACCAAAATTGTCTGCAGTCTTTGATCTCTCTTACTGCTCTGTGGAGCTGCTTCTTGGCTTTATGTGCTTRTGAAATGTGTGTGGCCCTTGCATATCCTGTCAAGGTGTGAGTTCAGTCKTGTTTTTAGGGTTTATTTCTTGGTGTAAGAGGTCTTAGGAGTGTTGGAAAAGAAGCTGGGGAGGAAATAATTTGGGGAATTACCCTAAGCTAGGKATAGAATTCAACTCTTGTGAGGAAGAGATGCTACTCATATTGGCTGAAGTATACTGAAGCCAATAYTTGGTTTCCACAGAAGGCAATGAGAGGTGACCCTAGTGATGTATGCATGATCTATGACTCCATTCATTYCTATCAGTTGCTTGTTTGTATTGGCATGTTATCTGGAATAAATATTTGAAATGCTATGAAATCCAAATTTCAATTTGTGAAATTAATAGGAGCCTTGGAATATCCTGATCTGCTAGCTGTATTTCTCTGATGTTGCAAACCATGTATTAAACCTTCTATAACCTAGTGAACTGTGGTATAGGATCAGGAAAGCTGTACTCCTATTAGCAAGCCATTTCCAGAACTTCACAGTTTGCCTGGGTAAAAACTTTTTTGTTAATGTGTAGGGGTCCCTGGTATGCTGAGAAAGAGACATCGTAGCTAACACATTGCTACCAGATGGAGGAAAGTTATTACCTAATGGAGAGAGTTGGACCACAGGTTCTGAAATMATTTTCTTGCCTGAATCATTCCTCCTTTGCTGCCCATTCTATCTTATCTACTCCATCTTCTGCAGTGTTTTTTGAGCCACATCCTACAGCTCAGTTYTCAAGATGAGATTGCATCTTTCTGGGATGTATCATAAAGCAAAGTGCTGCCATGGATCTGCAGGGARCAAAGGAGTGTGCAAAGCAACGTTACGAAAGATTGGACAATAGGATGAGAGCAGGTTAGTTGTGCMGCGTGCAGGAGCAGATAGAGCCTGTGGTTGGGACATCTGAGCTTAGCAGTGACATCATGACGTGGTCCTTGGAGATGAGAGCTGGCTGGGGCTGTAGTTTCTRACTGGTAGTGTGGGGGACTGTCAAAGACCCTGACGCTCCTGTTTGTCCCTCCATGCCCATATTTYGACAGGCTTCTGCCCCTGCCAGCAYATCTCACTGCCCAGCCCTTCCTTCYCCTTCCCTGAAGTCTTTCCAGCTGTGCTGGGACATCTCTGAAGGAGCAAAACTTCATTACAGATATCCAGGAAACTGAGGGAGGAGGAGGCTGACAGAGCTCTGTGCAGGGTGGAACTTAGTGCTGCTCRTCAGTGTAGGTGGCCAAGGTCCCCRTATCTTTAGTGGGGCTAGGATTTTGCCATTAATATTTTTCCAATTTAGAACATCTGGTAAAATCAGGGGACTTTAAAGTGACCTTTAAACAGGAGACTAGCTCAGACTGTCTTTGAATGGATTTGAAACTGGAAGTTCCTTGCTAGGTGCTGTAATTTGGCCTGCGGGTCCTTGAAATCTCCCTCTCTGGTGATAGGGAGTGTTGCCTTTCTGCAACTAAAAGCCCCAACTTTAGTTGCCTTTCTGCAACTAAAAGCCCCTGTAAATGGCTTTGCTGACCCTATGGATGGGCAGAGCTTGAGCTGACTTTTGAAAGTCTCTATTGTAGCCTTGTGTTGCCTGTGATTTTCTTTCATGGATGGATAGAATATATTATGCAATAAAATGGAATTGTCATCATGATGTGTGTGCTAAGAGCAGTGCTTCTAAAGCGCTGATGCCTGCTAAAATCCAGAACTTCTCTCAGAAGTTGAGCTAATAACTGATCTTATGAGAGGTGAGGTGGTTTGGGTTGCTGTGTTGGCATCTTTCAGGGCTGAGCCCCAGGGTAAAATGAAGCAACAGGAATCAAGGCAGAAGTTTTGAAATGAGGRTGAATTCTGGTTCTGTGGCTGCATGTGACTACTGAAGCACCAGCATGATCACTTAAAGAAAAAGCATCTTGATTAGTCCAACTGTGACTGTTACCACCAGATCTATTTTGTGAGTGTAGTGAGTGCTTTTTTTTCTCTAGTTATGATATGCTACCTAGCATCGTAATGTACRTAATTTGCATGGAATCTATGCAGAGCAGAGACAGAACAGAGCCTTTATTACAGMGATTAGTTTGAAGAATAAGGTATTTAAGCAGTTTATGTCTGTAAAAATAAAATCTAGGTCTTGCATGCCACATTAAAGCAGAGCAATGTCTTTTCAGAGTGGTTGTTCTGTTAGTTAAACCATCTTCAACAAGTGAAATCCTTACCTGAAAGGGAGCAATCAAGAAGGATGTAAATACTGACAACTGAACTCTCAATCTAGGCAAGCATCTGCACCTGTTTAAGCTGGGGGTCAGATGGAGGAAGGCTGGTGTGTTGCCGTTCTGCTGGGAAGGCTGGGTAACAGTGGGTACTCGAGAGGTCTTGTTTGAGACTGTAGCATGGTCTCATTAGTTTAGCCTGCAKTGCTGATTTACACAGGGTTAAAAACCACTGTGTTTTACTACAGCAGGTATTACGGAGGCTGGAGATCACCAGCCTTAGTTAGAGCGGTCTCTGAAATACCAGAACTGCTGTTTTTTAATTGCTTCTTCCATTGTACTGAAATGGTCACACCTTTTGCTTCCTCTGTTCTGCATCCAAATAGGATTTAGGTCACAAGCAAAATTAGATTACTTAATTATCTATRTGTAAGCCCACAGAGCTGCTTACAACCGGTGGCTTTTGCTGAAAGTGGGTTCAAATAACACTAACCTTAGAAAAACACCATGAGATGTGACTAGTAGAGCTGGGCATGGGGTTTGCCTGGCAGCAGTCTGCACGGTATTGGCTGTCCTTGGGTGCAGTGGAAGCAGGCTGGTGGGTTGTGCTATAGATGTGTTCTTTGCTTTTCTGGGAAGCACTGTACTAGTGTGCAGATGTCTCAATCTTGACTTTAGATTGCAGGTTTTTGATCCATCTGCCTGCTGCAAAGTGAGCATGCACAAAGGATTTTGTTTGGCTTCTGTTTTGCAGCATGTTATTTCTTGAGCATTTTGCCTGTTAACTGGGAAATGTGTTGCTTTTAGGTGTACCCTCTCTCTAGAACTTGAGCACAGTGTGCATTGTGGTCCTATTTGGAAAGCTGACAGGGTGAAGAGACCTCTTTTAATGATTGTGTATCCAGCATCTCAGCTCTCTGTCGGTCTGTAACCTCCCTGTAGCATTTAAATGCCTTTTTTTGAGTTCATCATCACTTAAAACTCTGGAGTTAGATGGTACCTTCTTCCTCTCATCACATCCGGGAGATTCAAACATCCTCTCCAGAAAGKTGCCCGAGATGTGTTGTCAGACATGTATTGAACAGGCTTTGAGGTTAGATTCTTCAGAAGCTGATTGAGGTCCTGCTAGYTGAGTTTCAGACTATTTATTTCAGACTTCCTGTATTAATTAGTTGAGTTTCAGATTTCCTTTATTTCAGCACAGTTTAAGGACTATCCTTACCTGGAAAAAAAACCCCTCTTGCTGTCCCAAAGTCTCTCTCAAGTGTCTATTTCTCTTTTAATCTCCTCTTACCTTTATCCAGACCTTTTTGGCACCCGGTTYCAGGCTGCTCTCTAGCTGCCTAACCTACACCTGGCTGTGTTCCATAGGAAATTCCTTATGAGAGTTTTTAATATTTATCTGAAAAATAGTAAAACATGAAGTGAAGGTTTCTGAACCTTTCATGCTCACAATTACTTGAATGAAATTGCCTGTGAATAGTTCTGTGACTGTTTCCCATCCCACATCTTAATGAATTTCTGAAAACTTTCTGTTGCATGATACCTTCCTACTACATGATTGAATGCCTGGAATTCTTAGAGATTTCAGAGGAAAAGATATTAATTGAGATTTTGCTTTTGTTTTTCCTTGTGAACATTCTGCAACATTTCCTTTGCTTCTCAAAGTGAATTTCCATAGAAAGCTCCATGTCCCTTAGAGCATCAGTGCCCCTCATAGGACTACTTACTTCTGTCTGCATGGGTTTTGGTACTGCTCTAATTCTGAATTAGAGCCTTTTTATTTCTTAAAGGCCAAAACTTGGAGCCTGGAATTCTACATCAAGCTAATGGGGACTGATTTTTCAAAGGTGCTGAGCATCTGTAGCTTTATTCTAGTGTAGTGGGACCTGCGGCCCTCAACTTCTGGAAACCTCATCACCTGCATCACCTGATGCCAAAAGCTTATCTGGCTCCCATTACCRTGGGTTTTGAGTTCTTCACATTTGTCCATTGATTTAGCTTTGCAAGCCTACATAGTTAAAGACAGATCTGTGTTCCTCATCTCATAGATGGGAAACTGTGAGTAACACAAAATGGAGCAAGAAGCTTTAGAAGCAAGAAGGGTGGGACTTCGGTGTGAATCTCCTGATAATCCAGAGGTTGATTTCTACTTAAGTGTCCCATCCCTTGTATAGTTAGGAGCTGTTCTCCTAGTCCTTTGCATGCATGTAACAGTAGTCAGGGCTGCTCATTTAGGAGCAGAATTTGACCTTGCAGCCACCTAACTGTCTTGGTGCTGTGGGTGTAAGACTCATCCCTCTTTCTGATGTTCTTCTACCATCTGCCTCTCCAGCAATGCRAAAGAGTTCTGCCCTGGTGGGTGGTACTAGATGGCTGAAACACACCTAGGAAACTCCTGTGAATTTGCAGTATTTTTTTWAAATTCAGCTTTTTAATTTAGAGCCATTGCCTCTTTAAGCCTTTTTTTTTTCCACTGGCCTGTAAAGAGCAGGAACAGGGGAGTGGTCCTTTCTGGAAGCGATGGATACAAAATACCTACTTTGTTTTCTGTAAAGGTTATATTAGTGCTATTCTGCACAGTTTTCCTCCTCCAGGGAAATCTAGGTGACTTCTAAAGTAATTCTCTGAAGACTGATAGTTTTAAGGTGCATTATTGTATTTTTTTTTCCTTTTTTTTTTCCCTGCAGAATGATATTTCCTACACTCAAAATGTGGAAGGAAGTGAAGCAGTTACTTCTGTGGAAATGAGAAATGTATGAGGTAGAGAAGTAAGGTGGAAATGCTTGTTTYCGAAGGCAACTCGATTTTATTAGTCCTCAAAATCTGCTCTCTCTTTATGCACATACAAGAATCTACACAGAACACTAGTGCTGGGACACTAATGGTCTAGGAGACCATGCAAACTCATGGCAAAAGGCAGTTCTTGCAGCCCGCTCARGGGGCTGTTCTGGAGGTACCTGCAGAGCTTAATCAGTCCTGTTTAAGTGCCCAGCTTTCTAAACTTGAGYGTGCAATGAATATTTCAGTAACAGTTTCTGTAATCTAACAAGGAAGTTGATGTAAAAGTTGTCTGGCTTCTTGCTCACTTAGAAATATTCTTGCCAACRTTTAAGGATTTGATGTGTTTCAGGTGAGGGACAGTGCTGATTTTATTTGAAAGCAGTTTAAAAGTACCGAGAGCTTGCTGTGGTATAAGAACTTGGCTTTATTTGTTTCTGCTTCTTGGATCCTGCTTGTTCAGATGTACTAGCTCATGTTGGGGAAGCAGATGTAACATTAGTATTTAGTAGACTCCAGGGATTCCTGAGTTACAGCTTTCTATTCATATATCTGGAAGAACTCATCAGGTCCTAGCAGAGCTGTATTATTAACTTGAAGATGTAACAAATGCAATGCTTATTTGAGAAAAGTGGAAGTAGGTCAAGTAGTTTCAGAATCAATATCAGCTCTGTGTTCCTTTTGTGTTATTCTGTTAATGCAAGCACATTTTTCTCTCCTTTTTTCCTTTCCTTTGTTCCTAGGTGTTGCATCCCCTAGCAAGAACAGCAGTGTACATGTTCATATGTGAAGGTTATAAAAGCCTGGTGAGAAGAGATTTTAAAAGCATTCAGCACACAAAACCAGCCTAGGGTCCTCTAGAGGATTGGAGAGAAAATGAGGGAGCATAGGTCCATTCATATTGGATTTTCTGATGAATTTTTAAAATCTCAATGTATTTTCAGATTATTCTGTTATTTTTTTTTAATGTGCATGTTTGTAAGCTCAACTATTTTACCCAACAAATATTACAAGCCATTCTAAAACTCGTATTTAGTACCTTGTAGAGGAGGTGTGATGTGCTTCCATCTCTGACCTTTTTAATGTTCAGTCAGCCTTCCAGGGTCTAGTTATCTGTGTTCAACAGTGAAGTTTTTCATGATTAATAAATATGCCTGAGACCCAAAATTTCTTCCTTCATCAAGCAGTGAAGTGTCTTTAGGACCTGAGCTTTTTGAYAAAAATGTCTTGTGGCACCTGTATGTTACCTGTGGCCYGTCCCCCAAAGTGCCATTGGGATCWATTGAGCTTTCTGAATTGCTGCATAAAGGAAGAAGGAAATTAAGCATTCCCATATCTGAATTCAACACTTTGCAAGATGTGCTCTGAAAACATTTAAGATGCTATTAATTTCAGTAGCAGGGGGTAGGAGATGCTGTTATTCATCTTTGGATAGTAGCTCAGAGGTTACAGTACTTTCCTGGCATTTTCTTTTTAGCATTTTTTCTTCTGGAATCATGAATCTTGCTTTCTTAGCTGTGGTTTGATCCAAGTTCCCKGGGGAGAATAAGTGTCCCGTCCTGCATGTCTTTTAATTTAATCTCTTGGGATGTGGATTAAGTCCTCAGAAACAAGAAARTCTAGATTCAAGGTTTCCATCCTTCCTCGTGGATGTTGTCCCAGATACAATAACAACTCTTTTAATACACAAAATCTGCTGGTCTTATGAGAGGAAAATAATGGTCCAGCAGTCTGTGCTCTTATGCATGTTTTWTTCTCTGATACAGAGGAAATAATTTCAGGGTATGTCTGCTAACTGCATGTACAGCATCCATGGTAATTTTTTGGTATAGGGACCAAAGCTCAGGTGAGGAACCCTCAGGTGCACCCTACTTTGCACCCTATGAGTTAGCTTACACATCCTAGCAGTTAGCCTGCTCATGAGTCTGAGTTCCAGGTYTACAGATCCAGGTCTCTTATGAATTCTGCTCCTAAAGCTGCTTGTCCAGTATTCCATGACTGCACATCAATGTCTAMCTATCTTTTAGGAGACAACCACCAGATACCAATACCTTCTTTTATCACAGTTCTTATGCAAAATCTCTGTGTATGTGTGTATATATATATATGCATATGCATCTATATGTCTGTGTGTTTGTATATTTAATTGTTTATACATAAATAGGTTTTTCTCTACTCTCCTTTTGCAGGGCATAAATGTTTTGCTTGAATAATTATTTACAGATATCCAAGTAGGACATTGATAAAACACTGGTACCAATTTAATAYCTGTATGTAGGGGTGATCTGTGCTGTTTTGTGTGGATGGTTTATCTGGTTTCTGACCTTAAGTCACAGTCATTGATGGGCTTAATGTTTTATAGTTAGCCACAGAAGTCTTTGATCATTTTGTGACAGTGAGAAAATGAGAAAGGGTTTRTGTACAGATAAATGCAATTGTGGTAAGTGTGATTTAAGTTGGCTTTGAACCCTAAGTTTGCTGGTTTAGACCTTGTGAAATGCATTCCTTCAGGAAACCCTAAGGGACTGCAGAAGCAAACTTTTCTCCCTACTATTGAGTATATTCAGGGTCACTATATTTCATCAGAAAAGAGCTACATAATTCGTATCTTCAAATACTGATCACCTCTTTCTGTTAAAATATCTTGCACTTTTCCCTATTATGGAGAAAGTGATCTGAGTCTTCTACTTTGAGTCCAAACTGATGGAATTGATTATCCCTTTTGGCTCTTGTAACCATCAAGAAATCAAGGGAAAAGAAAAGAGAGCCTGCATATTCAGAGACTGCCTTGGTCTTGCAGCTCACCATCAACAAAATTATTTTCTTCCCTTAAAATGAGTGACTCTCAACAAGCATCTGCACAAATAGAAGCTSAATGAATGACTTGCACACAGGCAAAACCAGCCAGTGTACAAAAAATAAGCTTGTGCAAAAGGCTTTCCTATGCCTTGGATGGATTTGATGGAGGTGGGAACTGGCCTGCGATGCTGAAGTGGCTTTGCTGCTGCACGGGGTTGAAGAAGTGACTTCTGAAAACTACCTGGGTTCAGCCAGGAATTACAGACCTCCTCTTTGAGATTCAGCTGGATGTTGGTGCTTCCTGTTGTGAAGGCCCCTGAATTTTGGAAAACCTCTGAAAAAAAAAACCCCAAAAATAAAACCCAAAAGGCCAAGTCTGTATATAGTGGATCATTATGACCTTAAGTAATCTCTTCCTCGAGCTAGTCTTAATTCTATCCTTTCTGAAAAGTGCTTGGAATAGATCTGGATGGACAATTGCTCCTTTGTGCCAAATGTAACTCATATATTTGCTGACAAAAGCAGTCATCATTTGAAAGTGTTGTTTTCAAATACGTTCTGATAGAGCAGTGTGAAGGTGATTGCTGTCTTTGGGGGGCTTCTGCCTACCCAATTTGGGTCTGTTCAGGCTCTCTGATGTTCTAGGTGGATTTTCATGCCAGTGAAGGATGGGAAAGGCARCTCTCTGTACTATTGGCCTAGCTCCAGCAGAGCATCCTTACAGAACCCTGGATCCTTATATTACYTCTTAGACTCCAACTGAGAGTGGATAAAACTATCTGTGCCCAAACARCTATTTGATGATACCAAAAATTGAAATCTTGTAGTAATACTATTGACTTGTGGAGCAAGGGGACAGTGGAGACGCAGTTACTTTAACAGATGCATAGCAATCTTATGTTTTACTTAACATGAGGAGTGGTACTTTTAAAATACAAATCAAATTTGATCCATTTAGTCTTGTTATRAGCTCTCTTTTGGGCACTGACTATGATAGATGCATCTCTGAAAAAGCACTGTCTGTCTTGCAGTAGGGTTATTCCTTTGTCTCCCACYTATCCTTGTCTGTCACAAGAAAAATAATACCACCAGGTACATTCTTCTAGAGGTGCACTGAATTTCAGGTTAATCCATGTAATATTACTAAAAGTTTTTTTTATCTCAAACAGAAAAAAAAAAGGAGCCTGAAGTATATTTTGGAGATRTTCTAGCTTCCTGATGCTAGAGTTGGAGCTTTCTAACATACATAAGTTTAAATTGGAAAAATTCCTTGTTAGAATAATTGAAGTAAAAATATTTCACAGAGTGAAATGACATAGCGAAATAAGAAAACAACCTAGTTATTAAGTTCTCTCAAGTGTTTCCAATAAGGAGCTGAACAAAGCCATAAGTAGRCATTTCTGAACCTTTGGGCATAGCTCATTGTTCACCTGTAAAGTGGCTGTAAGTTTGTCCTCTGTATGTCCTTCACAAAATGCTTAGTAAGAACCCATCTTCCATGAACTGCTAGGACCATTCTCAGATAGTGGATCTACATCTTGGAAAAAGAGAGATTTTCAGGTGGAAAGCCTGAGAAACCCTGAGATCCAGAACCTGATTTTTCTTCTTWAAGAAGACTTTAATAATACAGAGTGATAATTAACCTGTGGTTCATCTGTCACRCAGCTCTGGAGGTAAAAAGAAACTACACAGTGTATTTAAGATGTGCAAACTTACTCACTAAAAGATGGGTTGACCTACCAAGAATGACAAATCCGCATAGAAGAGACACCAGTCTTAGGTTGGTGGATCCAACATGGAAGCTAGAGTTCTTCTTTAGTAACTTCTGGTTTTCGTACCACAAGAATGGCAATACAGTGATGGTTAATGTGCCTTGAGGCAATATGTCACTWATGTATGGATATTTGGTCAGTAAGGTTAATATATTAGTCATGTTTTTAATGATTATGATGGTACAGTTGGAAATAATAATTGCCACTGTTTAAAGAAAACAAATTGCTTGCAATTTCATGTGTTAAATTACAGTTTTAATCATCAATTATATATGCTGTTGTTTTGCTGCTAGTGAGAGAAGGGTCTTWAGGTGAAATTTGGTCAAAAACTACATAGCTCACTAATTTCTTATGTTAACCACTCCAAAGGTAGTGTGACTAGATGAGTATTGTGTTATGCGTTATTGTGTCATGTGATAACAGCACCATGTTTTCCTGTCATTTTCACAACTTTTTCCTGGCTGAAGTGATGCACAAGCAACACTGGGTAGTAATCACATTGTCCCGTTCAGTTTCAAAAGGAGAGAAGCGGACCTCATCCAGAAACTTTCCAGCAGGCTACAGTAAGCTTAACTGTCTGTTAGCCATTGTCAAATATTTTCCATATCCGCAAAAATGGCATCTGTAAAATATTGGAATTTGTCTCAGAAATAGCGTCATTCCATGAGTGATTTCTGTGTWATGATAATGATATTGCATCTCAGTATCATTTTCCAAAATATTTTTAAAAATATGTATTTTCTGATTCCTTTGTTGATTCTGATCGATGTGCTCATGTCAYTGTTTCCTGTTCTTTCACGGATAGCTGACCATGGCTCAGGAAATGTAATGTTTCAGAAAAAGAGTCGGCATTCTCAGAAGGGTTATTTARATTAATTAGCTCACACTTTTCAGTATTATTCCAACACGCTTAAAACCAGCGCAGGTTTAGAATACCCCGGCGAGGATGGCAGGTTCAGTGACTGTGCTGCGGTCTGGCTCATGTCCAAATAAAAATGAGTTTGAGATTAATATGCTTAGTTAAATTCAGGACAGGTTTCACCATGACGAACAGAGAGGGTYCCACTGTGTCAAGGGCAGGGTTAATAAAAATTTATTTGAACTCAGTAGTATACCAAGGGAGCTTAGTATAAAATATTGACATTTTTAATGCCTCAGCTAAACCCYATTAAACTCAGTGAGAGTCTTAACAAGCTCGAACGTGTGCTGGACTGAGACTCAAGGGCTGTGCAAGGATCTGTGCAGTCTCCCATGCTTTGTTGCTGTCTTATTTTTAATGATTGGAGGAGCATTGAAAGCCAGAGAAATGAACTTCAGCCCCTTGTTCTTGATGATAGGGAGCGAAGGTGTTTTTGCTTTTAATCTGAGTAGGTWAGAGATGCAGAACTAAATTATTTCCTCCTTTGACACATCTCTTGTAGCTCTTCTTCATCCTAGGAATCTGGAGTTGTTAGTGATAAGWATAAGCCTCAAGACAGCTTAAAAGAGTCAGAGCAAAAACACTTCAATTCTGCCCCTCTTGAAGGGACCTCTGTTGCCTATTAGGTTTTTTTATACTGTTTAGCATAAATTTCTTCCCATGAATCTGTTGGAAGTCTTGCAAGGCCACTAATATTTTCAAACCTCCAGAAATAACTGCAGGTTTTCTTTTGGAGGTTTTCTSYAGTGAGATTTAAAACAGGATTGCTKTTTTATGAGCATTAGCCTGCGCTAGGTCTTAAAAATATATTTTAAAAATAACTTGGGCTTTTAGATAGAAGGAATGCAATTTCTCTAGGCTATTTAAAATACTTGATAGAAATGTTTTAGCCAGAGTCATGAGCCTCTTTTTTTTTTTTTTTCTCTGAAATTGTGAAAAATGCACAATGTTATAAAAACTTTGTCATTTGCATGGGAGCTTTTTTGTTTGGATTTAGCACCTCTTTGGCTTATTGACCATGCTGACCACAGAGCAGTGTCTAAAATTCCATCACTTCCACCATCCTTTTTACCAAACTTGTGGAAAATTAGAATTGTGATGTTTTCATCAGCCAAAGCATAAATAGAAGCTTTAATGAGAAACGTTCTTRAAATCTGGCATTAGGCAGATTTGTAAAGCACAGCTGGTCTGTCTGGATCTTTTTGCCTATGCAGATCTGTKTTATTCCTGTCAACTGTAAGGTTGAATCCATCACATTGAAGTTTCTTTGCCCTGAATCCCACAGATTTCTTAACRAAGTGATGCAAAAAGAAGTAGATTTAAGCGTTTAACCTGTAGCATCTTTCTGGCCTTGCTTCATGTCTGATAACTTTCGATTTTACCTAAACACACCAACTTTTCTCTGCTTGTCTCTCCAGTCCTTTTTTTATTTTTTTCATGCCAAGAAAAATGCTCATTTTAAAAAAAAGTTTTGGCGCCCCTTCAGTTAGGTGCTAATAGCAGGGCTTGARTAACTAACACAGCCTGCCCAAAGGCTTCCAAATGTCTCTGTGGTTCCTCTCTAGGAGCTTTGTGGGCCCCTTAGCTGGGGCAGACTTTGCGGTGTGGGTCTAGCTCAGCAAGCCTGCAGTGAGCAAACTGATGGTCCCGCCTGTGTGTGACACTGTCCTTGGCCCAGCTGTGGTGCCTGGCGCCAGCAGTCTGTGTGCCTCCTGCCAAGCTGGATCCACAAACATTTTTATTTCTGACAAAGGGCAACTGTTAGGAGGAGTTGTTGTCTYGCTCGGTGTTCCTAATTCCTGGGATAACTGCTGTGACAAGCATAGTAACCATCTGCAATAAGCCCCGTACGTTGGTGTCTTTCCAGGGCAATCATCACCACCATCTCCTAAGCCTACCATAGTTTTTTGCATTTAAAAGGCAAAAAAAAAGGAATTAAAAGCTCAAGTGCTGGACAGATCAGGAGGTACAGTCCCAAAGGTGTATTTGAAAATTGTTCTTTCTAAAATGATTTGAGGATTATCTGGATATGGCCACGTTCTCTAGGTATTAATGCAGGGTTTAAACAATCAAAGCCCACCAAGTCCGTTTTAGGCACCCTGTTCTTTTGAGGAATATATGCCCAGTTTTACATAAATATTGCCAGCTTTAGAGAGATTTCGGTTACACAGCTTTAAAAAGAAATGGGAAAAGATTTATGTAATACCTGTGCAAACTTTAATGAGCACTAAACACAGTCATTGAAATCTGATGAATTGCAGAAACAGGAACTAGACATTAATTTTACCTGCARTGAACCCTATTCCATACAGTTACTTTTCAATTCTGTAAAGGAAGCTGGGATAATATAATACCCACTGCACTGGGATGTAGTGCAGTCTGCCCAGGGGATTTATGCACTCATATATCTGCAGCAGTGCAAATCCAGTAATAGACAGACTGCATTGATGCTTTATTTGCTTGAATTGCTTGACTTGGTTTTACATCAGAATATTCCAGTTTTATATCAATGCAGACAGTCTGTGTGGTGGATTTGCATTTTTCAGCTGCCTTCCTGAAATCCTTTGGGTYTTTTTTTTCCCTTTCCATTTAAAAATGGCTGGTATAAAGCATAGCATTTTGATGCTAAAAGTAATCATTGTGTTCCAGTTATGATTTTTAAGCTAGGCCRTGCTGCTTAAAGGAAAACTGCAGTATTTACATCTGACAACTAACTAAATGAGCAAAGCCTRTATTAAAATATCTGTCACTCTGTCAAGCTCATCCTTTGGTTTTATGACCATTTCTCTGGGTATTTGAAAAAAAAAAATGCAGGAGCTCTGATCACGATGCAAGGCAGATGGCACCATAAATAAATAATGGGAATTAAGCCAATGTAAAACAGTTGAGATTTTATAGGTGACAGTGAGAGTGCATCGCATTTCAAACCATATACCCAAATAGGCTGGGGAGTTTTGTAGTTCCTTGGAGCTGCTCTGCTTCATGCTGGAGTTTAGCTGCAGAAGGCACCTAAATAAACCCTTAAGACAGGAGTATTTCCTAGCTCCCATCCTCATCCCTGCTGCTCGATCCCCCTCCTGCAGCTGCAGGCACAATGCATACACTGGCTGTCACACTCCAGCTGGGGAGAAACAGGCTTCTTGTTTCACAAGRAATGAACGGATTCAGATGTGCTTTCTCTTCTACCGTAGGGTAAGAAAAGCAAAGTTTCCTGGGCAGAGGAACAGACAAAGGAAAGACGTGAGACTGATTTAATTCCTTTCTTTGAATAAACGGTGTCAACATTTTTTTTTTACCACCTTGAAAACTAAAATATGAAGTGTTGTTCGGAAACCAAAGACAGATACGTTTTTGTTCAGAAAAAAAAATCAGTGCTCTCATTTCAACCTCGTGGAAATAGCTCTTTGCCTTTTCTTTTTTCCTGCCTTTCAGGACAAGATTTTGCTCTTTTTGAATGGTCTTGCTTCTTCCTTCCCTCGAGCTCGCAGGAGGTAGGCAGGAACTGTCCATTTAGCAGTGCCTCCCCAGCATGCTGCTCGTCACTCAGTTCTTCCATCAAAAGAAGAACTATTTTTATGGTATTGACAAAATAGGATGGTTGAGCAGTTAAATGGTAGCTGATTCACATAGCCTTCCTTCCACTGTAAGCTGCCTGCAAAGACAGCTTACAAGACAGAGACCATGTTTCTGTTTTATCGTTTTCCTTTCTCTTCTTTCTGCTCTTTCTTTCTCTGCTCTTTTTCCAGCTCTTTTCCTTTCTCTGTTCTTCTTTTCCTTTCTCTGCTCTTATTTACTTATTTTCATTCGTTGCTTTTTAGTAGGCAGATTCCATGGAAAACCCAACCAAAGGCAGGGTTGTGTTTGAGGACTAAAATGCACAAAAACGTAAAGAATGTAAATAATGCTAACTAATKGATGCCACCTCTGCCTCTGCAGGCTTCTGTGTACTTAACATCTGCRGCACTATTAGCAGGTCTTCCCCTGAGTTATTCTTAAGGGCAGTGAAGCTGAAGGGAGGCTGTAGAGAGTGGCAGGTTGGAAAGGGCAAGCCAGGAAAATYGGAGAAGGGGACCCAGCAGGACAGTCATAGCATAACGTTGGTGGGGGGAGCGATTTGGGGACATAGTTCATGAGATGGGTCAAAGGTTCAGAAAATGCAGCTGTTCAAAGCACAGAGAGCGCTCAACCAACGTGCCGYGGAGAAGCCAGCCTGCAGCAGATGAAGCCATTGGAACCGTAGTTACTCCAGCAAATTGACCTTTGGAGCTGACCTCCTTGCCCTTTCAAAACCCAGATTCCAAATAAAACCCGTGGAGGTCGGGTTTGGGTCCAGCATAGCATCAAACTGGGCAGCGCTTGCAGCTGCTGGTCGACACATAGCTGTGTTTATCAGCATGGAATGAACCGTAACGTGTTTGTTCCTCCAGCTGATAAACTGGATCAGTTTTATGCATTTGATCAAATACCTGGTGTGTGTTGTGCTCCTGGGAGCAGRCGTTGGGAAAGCCAGTTGCTCAATCAGATGCCCAGGTGGAGTGATCAGAGTCCAAACGATTAGTTTGACAGAATCTCCCTTGTATATGAGGTTAAAAATACCTGTTTGCTTTAACATGTGTGTGAGATTGGCATGCCCTACATTGAGAAGCATCTTTAATGCTATTACTGCTACTTTGRAGTAGGAACCTCAGGCTTTTGACATCCTTTATGACCAAAGACCTTTATGCTCATTGATTAATGAAAACCTGAAAACTCGTGTGGCTTTTTAAGGTGAAAAATATTGAAAATGCRTGTACATTTCCTACTAAATCAGTGATAGCATTACTGTGTTTGAATAAGTAATTGGAAGCACCTTAAAGCAGCTGTGGAAGTMTTTTACTTTTTTCCCACAGACTTTGAGCATCATTCTGCTCTTTGCTTGACCAAAATCCTTTAGGCTTTAGTGTGAGCAATTTTTGCCCAAGAACAGTAATTCAAGTGTTTGAGAAAGATGCAGTTGAATAGGCAATTTGTGTTTTCAGATGTTACAACTTACATTGCCTTTTTTTTGCTTTGCTTTTTTAAATAGGACATAAATTATTGGCTTTTCTGCCTTTTTTTTTTTTTTAATGAAATGGTTATCTAAAATGCTTTGAAATTAATTGCAGTTTTCCATTAAGAGCAAGCTCTCTTTAAAGCCCCCCCGATACAAAGAGAAGATGTAGCCCGGGTGGAATAAAAATCAAACTRAAAATGAGACAGTTGCTGTGGAGCGGAACGGTGTAAAGATGTAGAAGCTTTGGGGCTCTGGGACTGGGGAGTGCTCTTCAGACTCTTGGTTCTGCATGTTACCAGATCCTGCTTTAAGCCTGATGTATTTTGTGCAAAGCAGAAAGAACTGTGTAAATGAGTGAGTAGAATGACTCTAATATATGAGACACATTGATTTTTATGCCACAGCTGGAGAAACGTGCCWTTAATTGAAGCTGTGAGCAAGCGAATGTCATTTTTGGTTTAACATCCTCCCTCCCCCTCCTGCTCCCTCCTTCCCCCCCCAACCAAAATCCTGCGTGGAGTCAGATTGTTGCTGTAGCCTTTGTGAACCCCTCTCTTTTAATGTTTAATCAAGTGCTGAAAAAGAGAAATTTACAGACTATTTAAAATGTGGAAAAATTGCTTCCCAATATTTTTGACAGAGAGAGACTGAGAACACACAGCATTGAATCATCAGGAAAATTGAAGATTTCCCCTGAACAGCATTGGGATTTTACAGCAGAGGACTTGAAAGACCTTGGAGAAATTGGACGAGGCGCTTATGGTTCTGTCAACAAAATGGTCCACAAACCAAGTGGGCAAATTATGGCAGTTAAAGTAGGTGATGCCCATACTTACGTTTGTACTTCAGTCCATTTAGGGTTGAAATGTGATGGAGAATTAATGTTCTTCCATCTATCACCCATCTACTGCTCTTTTCTATTTATTTCCAGTATAAAGGCTGCTTTTTTTTCTTTTTTTTTCTGAAAATACATTGTATAATGGGCATATTGTCAAGTGATTTGTGAAGCTCTCATAATTGCTTGTGCCCTTTGGAAAATGCCTATGAGGAACCTACTGTTTTGAGGGGATCGCATGTTTCTGGAGACTGAAAATGTGAAACGGACCTTCACCTCTGGGTCACTGGTTCAGATATAGGCTGGATTGGTAGTAGGCACAAGGTAACATCCATTGGTGTTTTTTGTGAAATAAGGGAGTGGCTTAAATTCTGCTTTTTTTGGAAGCGTTTGGCCATGATATGGTAGCTGAGAGTTGTTCCAAGAGGAGCTGATGTGGARAATGCATTCCAGGGAGTGTTCTGGYTTTGCTATATGATAGTGCCCTTGCTATGTGCTTACCGTGCTGAACCTGCTCTGGAGATGGAGACTGTAGTGGTTCCCAGAACTGTCCCTGTTGTTCCTTATGCTTTCCAGAAATTCACCTTAAGAACAATCTACCACCTCACCTCCTCGCTAGGCAATAGGGAGTCATTTCTGTCTTCCTGTAGCAGTGCTGCTTAGTGGGGGCTGTGGAKGAATTGCTTGTCCCAGGTGCTGAGTGAGGTGGGCAGCAGCCATTCCCTTCCCTTCCTCACTCTCTCTTTCTCTCTTTCTTTCTCTCTCTTTTCTGTGTCCTTTCCTTTGCTTTCCTTTGCTAGGTGGTGACTAATGACATCAGACTTTTAGCTCCATTGATGAGATGGTTTCTAAGTCCTCCTGTGGCTCTAATAGAACAGAGCTGTAAAATCCACAGCTTTGCATCACTTTTTCAGCTCTCTCTACCTTCTTTGGAATATTCTCTGATCTGRTCTGRAAATATTCACTGCGGCTGGTGCCAYATATCAGGTAGACRTGTCTAAGCCCCAGCTCTGGCTWCTGGGAAGGTAATTCATACTTGTCTCAAGTGTGTCAGGACACCCAGAGTAACCAACATGGTCTAATTTTTCTCCGATAAGTGTTGACTTCCTCACAGTAAAGGGATACTGGGCAGGTCTCTCTCAACTTTTTGGATCCCAGGGCAGKGATGTTTCTTCCTTTCTTTTTAGCCCTGAAAATCTCCAGTGGAGGTAGAGGGTCCTTGTAGCTAAAGGCTTGTTGCTCTTAGTTGCCTTGATGGAACTTCTAGATGGAGTTTGCAGATCAGAGGTTGAAAAATGCAGATGTGGTGAAGTGATGCCAGTGTGTTGAAATGGTGCTGCTGTGGCATCCCCAGCCYCAGGCCTAGGTTATGTGGTCTGAGCGACTAGTGTTGCTACCCTAAACATGTCAGTTGTGGGTAGAAAAAAAAAAACCAACCTGTAACTGAATGATTTTGTTAGCAAAAGCTCTGCAGTGGTGTCAGCTAAGCTGAGAAGATTGTTGCCATCATGGAGAATGAACAGGTCCACCAGTGCAGCAATCCCCTTGTCCCAGTCTGTGTTTGCACAAAGGACTCCTCAGGTCATAGAGCAGTCCCACCAGTGTCCCATGTCAAAGATGCACCATGTAGGAGCAACCTGGGAGGTGGAGGGCTCCAGTGCTGTGCTCTTGAAGTGCTCAGCTGGAGCATCCCATTGCACAACCTGTCCCAATCGTAGGGAGGTGGGGTGCACCCCAGGAGAGTGCTTGACTTGAGGAGTCGATACTGAAAAAGCATAAGGGTTTTAATTTTGTTTTGCAGTGTCTGAATCTTGAAATGCCAAAGTTGGGGCTGGCCTGAAGGCACCTTCTTTTCCCTGAACCCACTCCCCTTGGGTGTGCACGGCTAAGCCCAAAGCACTGTTCTTTAAGAGGGAAGTTTAGAAGGAGAACGGCTGCTTGAGAGGAAATCACTCAAGTGTCGTGCTCAGATAGTGCTTTCAGATCATAGCTAAGGTCTAAACGGCACCTGCTCGTAACTCACTTGCATGGCACAGTGCCCTATGCAGGGCGTTTGGGACTGCCTTTAATTTTACAGAATTTCCAAGCCCTCATCCTTACCTGGTGGCCCTGCTCTGCTTTTCTTTTGCCTCCTCAAGAGCTGGTTACAGCAACAYCAGCAGGCAAATCATCCTTGGAAGGACGTTCAACTGGAGGAAATAGTTTTTGGAGGCCRCAAACCAAAAGTTGTTGGCTGTTCTCTACTGATGAGTGAAATAGAGATGTCTCCAGAAGCTGCTAGTTAGATACAGAGGAAACTGGTACATAGRCCTCCTCCAGCTGCCATCACTACCCACGGCAGCTTTCCAGACCATCCACAGGGTTTTCCTCTGTGTTTCTGAAAGGACCAAGTCCTATTTGCGGGTTGCTGTCTTCAGAGGGCCACCACTTGTGACTTGTCAGCCTCCTCCTGCTGTGGACAGGTTACAATTCTGCTTGTTCTGCAAGTATGCCACGTTCATGTTTTAACGAGCAGATGAAAACGTGCTCCTTTTCCCTCTGATTGRTTGCAGCTCTTGCTCCGTGGAGGCAGACGGGGGATTCTGCGCAGTTTTCCTGCTCGCCTTTCAGCTCGTGCACATGTGGCTCTTCCATAGCACGCAATCAGGTGCTCTTTCCAGCTCCTTCCTCTGGCTTTTATTTTTAGCCTCTCACAGCSCTTTCATGGTGCTCCGCAGTCTTTGATTCCTGAAGCTGGGTTTAGTTTAGCCTTCCRCTTTGTCTCTGCTTTGTTTAAGTCATTCTCCCTCTGACACAGATGCTGCAGAGCACCCAGGCTCCTGCTGCTGGCCGTCTGCTCCTCACTTGCATCATTCCTGAGCTCTCTCCTCAAAGCCTTTTTGCTCCCTTCACTGCCTACATTTCTTACCACTGAGGGAAAGGCACTCAGCCATCCTCCATGTGCTGGGTGACCAAAATAACCAGGGGTGATGCAGTTTGCTTTCTCTTTTGCTTTCCAGTTTCCCTGTTTTTCATGCAGTTTGGCCCAGTCAGCCAATTTATGGATCCTGGCAGCTTTGATTCTAGCACCTTTAATGAGGGTGTCTGGTTGCTCACACCAACAGCCCTGCCAGTCCCCTGGATGAGTCAGAGAACTCTCATCTGGTACAGAGACGTCAGCGGGAGAAGAGGACAATATGCTGGGTAGGAAACCACTTCAGCAAAGCCTCCGTCTCCCGGAACCCTACTGAGCGAGCAAGGGGCTTTGGTAATGAACCTGCTCCTTCCTTTCCTCCCCTTTTGTCGTTCTTTGCCTCTGTAAATACATGCTTGAGTAACAAAAAGGCATTTCTGAGCCTGTTCAAGGGGCAGGCGCAAGGCTGGAGCAGCAAGATGGCCACCACAAAGGCAGAGAGCTGGGTTCTCCTTTTGGAGGTGGGTGGTCGGTGTTTTCTGTGCTGCTCTTGCGCCTCTTGCCCTCTCTTGCGAAGCTGGCCTGTTCCTGGAGATGTCTGAAAGAAGGGGAGACAGCAAAGGAGCCRGAAGAGAAGTGTACCGAAAGGATTTGGGTCCAAACCTTTCATTCCCTCTCCCAGGGAAATGTTGTAGTGTGTTTTTACACTCTTAATGAAAGATAATCCTCCCTCAAAGACCTTCCTGTCAGGCAGCTAGTACTGCAGTCCTCCCCTTGCCAGAGAAAAACTATTTATTTCCATGAGAATTTATTAACGTCCATCTTGAGGGAAGACTTTCCCCGGTGGGAAGAGAGAACAGCTCGAGTTTGTCCGGTAGCATCCCAGCCTGTGCACATCCTCGACGGCACGGCTGGTCCTGCATTCGCTGCTCCCTCCTTGGCAGGATTCTCTTCCGGACTCCGTGTTTTTTGCGGAGGAAGTCACAGGCGTTTGCCGACAGCCCCAGCAGGGGTTTTGCTGCACAGTTCTGCCTAGTCTGGTTACCAGGTCTGGTGTCCTCTGGCTTTATTTCTAKTTTCTCAGTTTCTTTGTGGTCATAGTTCTTTTTGGCCAGTCCGTAAAAGTTTGTAAGTGACTCATGGATCTCTCTGGCTTCTTGGTCTGCTCTACACAGAACCCTACTCCCTTCCCAGSATCTGGCCAGCTTGTTTCTGATTCATGCCCAGAGGCTTCACAACATGGTCCATTTTCTGCCCTGGTATTTGCCCCCCAGCATCACTACGTGTTTTTGTCGTAGCCGCTCCGTGTTGGTTATGAACCTTGTTCCTTGATGATACTGCTAAGTCTATGACTGTCTTTGGTACACCAAAGAAAGTTCAGAGAACCTCCATTTCATTCAAGCAAAATTCCAGAGGGATTTGAGAGGTTTATTCATTTATTTTCCTATTCTTAGATTTCCTTCTGACCTTGGCAATCATTGTCACAAAAAAGGGCTTTAAAAATCTTTGACATACTTGATTTTCCAGACTGGTGTAGATGTGTGTAAATAAAATAAAAGCCCAAACCTGAGTGAAAGCTAGGAAGTATTCTCACTGCTGGAACAGGAAGCTTTSCTTATGACCTAGGGAGTACATGTTGTACATAGTGTGCGTTTTATTATCCAGGGTGTTGGAAAGGCCCYTTGGAGGCTAGGAAAGTTTCTTCTTTGAAGAGTTCACCGTGAAAATAATCATATATTTAGAATAGCCAACCTTTAGTCTGCAGGGGATTAGAAGTCTGAGAGTGACAGACATCTCTGAGCCCTYGGGAGGTTGGTGGAAATGTGCAGTTCAGACGTCTCTGCCCAAATCCTCACTCCTATCAGAGCAGCATCCTTAGAGCTCTTTGTTAGACCATTTTCATAGGGAAATCCTCTGATATTTGGGTTAAAGTATTAGGATTTTCTACTTMTTTCTTCCTCTTCCAGTTCTGTTGTTTTGAACTGTCTGAAAAATCAACTGTCAAGAAACTGGCAGGATGGCTGGTGCTTCGGCTAASCCTCAAACATACTGTCATGGCCACATGGCAGACTCCAAGAGCACTTCTCTATTGAATGATTTTTTTCTGTTTGAAATTGCTTAGAAATGTAAGTGAATTGGGAAAGGGGCATTTTGTCTGGAATCCTTGTGTTTCRGTTCTCCCTTACCCAAGAAAATATTTGTTTTGTTTGTTTATGCACCAGGATTTTCTTCATATTCCAATATCCACCATAGGAATCAGTCCAGTTGCCTTTCTCTGCAATATTGCCTAGTCTGGGTTTCATTTCCAGCCAATGCCCTTTGACTTAGTTTCCATTTTCTTATTTCCTCTTTAGTCTAACAGTATTTTGACCATTTTATAGTTAGTCTTCTATTTCTTCTTGTGTAAACTTGTCCTTAAAAAAATCAGAAACAATTTCAAGATCCACTGAGGTATCAGAGAAGCTGGTCAAGGTGTTRTTTGGAGATGCTTAAAATTCAGTAGGATGTCGACCCTATAAAATATTCATAAAAGATCCCWGTTCTTCCCAGAGGACTTCATAAGCTGTGGAGCCATTTCTTGCTCAGAGCGTAGTGCTTCTTTCACGTCATTTTGCTTTGTATTTGCTCCATTGCTTTAAAACAGATGTTCAGCTCTTTGCTTGGCTTTCGCAGATTGTTTTCTCTGATGGCAGCCTCCCACTTTGAAACAGGTTGCTATATATCAGATATCCCTGAGAGCAGAAATCTAACATTTATTTATGCCTCCATAATTTCTTCATCCTGCAGCCAGATAGTCCATAAAAACCCACTGAGATGATGGATTATTAAGTATTAAGTTCAGTCAAGGGGCAAATTTCGCTGTCCTTCCCATTTCCCATATGACTCCTGAAGAGAAGTCTAGGAATTTTTGCAAGCTGGAATATGGCTTTGGTTTAAAGTATCATTTCCATTCTTTGCACTTGTATATACYCTCTCTGACTTTAATGCCTTTTGCTATTGTTTATTAAGCAGATTTTGCTGTCTCCTTCATCTGTTTTGGTAGCTAGTTGAGAGGGAGATCAGTGCTACAAGGACTGCTAATACTGCCCTGAGAAAGGAGAGGATGAGAAAGAGGTTAAAAGGAAATGGGGAGAGACAGTAAGCTTTGTTGTAAGAGATGGGAAACTGTTTGGGATCAGTGAAAGACCTTGCCTACTTCTGTCAGCAGTAAAAATATTTCAGATGAGTGAGTAAACCTTCTCTTCCTGAGCAGTGAATGGGCTAAAACACCCTTCTTCCTTGTCATTTTGCATCCTTAATCACTGTAATTCCCCAGATAAYATCCAGCCCTTCAGTGACACTGGCAAGCGCTGCTGTGGTGTGCTGGACACAGCTGAGGACAGCTGTGAGTCCTGTGACATGTGAACAGACCAGCACTGTTCTTGCTGTCAGCTCAAGAAGTTTGTTTTCAGTTTGGCATTTATAGCTTTTTAGGTTTATTTTTTTGACTTCCCACTGCACCTGAATCTTTTCCTGTGCACGTTGGCACTGGGGGATGATTTGAGTCTTCTTGATGCTACCTAGGGCAGAGCAGACAATTCTTGCTTTAGATATCAGAAGACTTTGTCCCAACCTGGACTTATACTAAATTTTGTCCTGGATGGTTTGATGCAGTTTGAGTTTGAGGCCAAAAAAMCAAATGTTAAAAGCAGACTTCCTGTACGCCTCTATTCCAAAAGCATTTTTTTCACATACATGACTTCTTTGGCTACCACAGTGACTTTATGCAGTAGAGTAACCAGACTGGGAGATAAAAGACCTGAAGCTAAATCAGACCTTTCCATCCCTCTCCTAAGTGGCATTCTCAGTCTGCCTTGCCTGTCCTTGCTTCCTCCACCATCTCCCACGTCCCTGGAGGATTCAGTCTGAGAGGTACCGCAGTCTTGCACTGGCTGGGAATTAGCAGGTCTTCATTTTGGCCTCACGTGCTATTTGGCAGTGACTGCTCTTCACCTCAACCCCCTTTTGCRGTTTCTCCTGTGCTCCTGTTTTGCTGGGGAGTGCTCGTTCTGTCGCGGGTTGGTTGGGACACACACAGCAGCCTCCCGGGTGCACTCTGTCTGCACAAAGTCATCGTTTTTGACCTGGGCTGTCCCCRGCTTGGCAGCTGGGCTGAGTGCTGCCTCTGTTCTTTTTTCCCCCCTCCTCTTGAACTTGCACATCTCTGGTCTCCAACACTCTTGTGTAGTTGCCCCAATCCTGCAACGTGTAGTTATTTTCACTCTCTGAAGTGTCCTTGCTGAGGAGTCCATGCTGGCTTTCCAAGGCATCATTCAGCTCCGCTTTCTGCCTGAAATTTCTGCATTATATCCGACCCCCATCTCTCCTTTAGGCARTTTCCTGCCAGTGCTATTTTAATCTGGGGATAATGTCTATGGAAAAAGGTGGAGTCTTTGGGGTTGGTGTTGTTCTGGGATGCTGTTAAAATGACATCCTCCATACAATATGTATCTTGCATGCCTTGCAGAGCTGGCCAAGTAACAGAAGAGGAGGAAATTTCAGAAGTAGGAGGAGATGCTTTCTGGTGAAACTGCAGAGTTTGAGAAGCAAGCTAGGATGGGAAGGCAGAAAGAAGCCAAGGAGACTGCCAGATGACCCAGAGAGGCTGTCAGAAGGCAGCGAGATAAAGATAGCACAGAAGGGATCTCCAGGTTGCAGTGAAAAGTGATGAAAAGCTGGTTTTGGTGTTGCTCCTCACCCGTTTTTGAACTTTTCCAAAGTGGATTGCATCTCCATGAGAGTCTTGGCTGCTCCTGATAGGTTCCACCAAAGTGTCGTTTGAATCCATCGTTTTCTCTCCATATCAGAGCAGTGTCCATACTATTTCATACCAGCAGCGCTGATGGTGTGCTGGCAGGAAAGGAGCATTGGTCTTTGATATCTCAGCATGGTTTTGTCCTGTTTTACACAACATAGGCRTAAGACAAAGAATTGATCAAACTCRTCAGACTTTCGTCACTGATAGGACAGAGCTTTGTGGAATAGATTTGAACCAGTGACCTAGAGGCGAAGTGTTTTAGTTTCGTTAGTTGGTCCTTGAGCCATCTTCTTGCTCGACTTGCACCTACAAAATGCCACCCACTGGAYTGTGTTGCAGGATGTGGTTATTACAGATTCCTGGTGTGCTGGACAAGTCTCTTGCCAGTTTTCCCAAGTACTCTATAGACTTCACTTGGAAGGAAAAGGGCAGTATAAACACAATGATTATTGGTCTAGGCCAAACTAAAACTACTGGAAAACTAAGAATTAATGGTGAAATACCAAAATAACAGGATACACCAAAGGTAAGGAAAACCGTAGYGTCAATACTGTCCTCATTTTGTGTGGGCCATCACGAAATAGTCTTAAAAYATGTAATTGTGTTGCTGATTTTTCAAATGATTCAATATAATGGCCAGCCCTGAACGTGCCTTCATATACTTGGCCTTGTGCTTGCTCTGTTTGTGTGATCTTGCTGCTGCCAGAGGTTGCGCACAGGGCAGGGAGCTCTCTGCTATGAAATGGGGGTGGGAGTGGGTGCTATTCTCATGCATTTTTTTCTCCCACAACCTAAAGCACATCTGTAGTATCTTGAATAATCTCTTTCTTGCATAGTCCAACATTTTTTTTTTTTCCTGAAAGAGAGCCCAGGCTGCTTCTGTTGGCTTGGACTTCACGTCATTTTCTTTCGCCTTGTTTTTTAATGATTTCTCAATGTGAGTCAGATTTTCAGCATCACAGTTTTCCTCACCTCCCTYTCAGGGAATGGATTAATTACTGCAAGATGCTAAATATACCTGCAGCGTTACGGAAAAAAATGTGGATGGTCTACCCTGTCCTTCCTTTAACAAGCTGCATGGATAAAAGTCTACAKTTTCTGATTTTTGAGCCTACATTTTTTTTCTTTTTCTTTTATTCTTTTTTTAAGATGGGAAACAGTGTGTTTTTTCCCTGCCTCTCAAGCTATGCTGTTAATGAGGTGGTCCTGTCTAATCAGTGCCTTAGGAAGGTAAAATTATTCAAATTATACAGGCCTATGTATGCTGCTATTATTACCTGGGCCAATGCTAAGAAAGAATTCCAAGTTTGTTTTTATGAGAAAAACTCCTCTTTAAAATTTCCATGTCTTCTGTGGGTGACATGATGGTCCCTTTTCACCATGCCAGACATATTCTACCCAATAAAGACCCTCTGGTCTGAGRTTAGCAGTGAGCACAGGCACCAATATAACGTAGACACAGTGGAGGGAACCACTTTATCTTCTGGGCTTTCCTTAGTAATTTTAAACATAGTATTTCCTGCTTAGCTTTCAAAACTGTCTTCGGGTGCAATATAACATRGATAGCAACTATGTGGGAATTAATTTTGAAAAGAAAGCCTAAGTGTATTGTTTTACTGTAGATTTCAATGAAATCTCTGGGCAGCCATTTAATGCTGACATTTCACCTGAAAGCAGAAATACTGACTAGAGTAGAATTTGATCTGAGATTTTATAGGCCAAATTAAATGGCCTTGAGGGTTCTCAGTTGCAGGTCTTGTCTTATTTGAGACCATAGCTTAATTCTGCAGAGTGTGTTTGAGCCTGCCTTGGGAATCGTGTGCTCAGCTTTGGCTTTGGGGTCSCTGTGTGTTTCTCCAAAGTGGTTCTTAAGCACAGTAGTGACATGTGAGTGATAAAGTCTTTGCTRATCTTCCTTTTTCAGAGAATTCGGTCGACAGTGGATGAGAAGGARCAGAAGCAGCTTCTGATGGACCTTGATGTAGTAATGCGAAGCAGTGACTGCCCGTATATTGTTCAGTTTTATGGCGCRCTCTTCAGAGAGGTGGGCACTCCAAACTTGCTTCATTCATAGCAGAGTTTGTATTTTGCTTTTTTTTTTCCTCCAGCTTTCCACTTGCAGTGAGGAAGAGAAAGCTAATTTGTGTAGGTATTTTTAGGCCTCCACTTTTAATCAAGCATATTTAAGTAAGCAACCCAGATGTCTGARCACAGCTAAGCGCGTGCTCTTCCCACTCACTGCCTAGTCTGTCTGCATGTGTCAGTCACTCCTTCCTTCCTGCCATTCCYTCCTTCTGAGGAGCTCCTGGATTTGTGGCTCTCCCAAGCAGAGCTTTTGCTGCCTGGGTGTGTACCACTGCATACCTGCATAGGATTCTGTGGCAGAATCCTCTACTTATTGTCTCCTCTTCCTCTTGTTGCTCTTCTGCCCAGGCAGACAAGTGTACAAACCCATAGGGAGCTTCTGCTGGTACCAAGAGCTTTTGGAAGTTGGAGCATCCCCATTACTGGTTCAGAATCAGTTTTAGTGCATGTCTGGGAACATTGATAGCAACATCTTGAATAAAAGGCTAAGTGCAGAGTGTTCCTAGATATTTTTTTGAATGCTTACAGGACATGCTTTAGAAACTGGTAAATTAATGCCCAGTAAGAACTAAAATACAATCTTTGGATGAAAATTTTAACTGGAAGAAAAAAAAGTACGATTTCTTCTTTACCATTTTATAATCAGAAGTCAAAGTGATAGGCATAAACTGAAAAGAAACTTTCATCCAGACAATTTTGTCCTCATGTTTCAAGGTGAAGCAGTATGTTCCATGCATACCTGCACCACACTCTATTTGATAAGAAAGGGAACTGAGTGACTGCTACTTGGTCATCTCTGCTAGTCTTTGCTCTCCGTAAAATTCAGTGACTTTGCCAATAGCTAAGTCTTTGTAAGTCCCCAAAACAGATAAGAACCTGTATAATTTTGAATCTTATCACCAGCTTTAATGTTGCTACAAAAGTGAAACGATTTGTTATCTTTCTGAAAATTGATCTTGCTGATGTGACTCATYCCTCATCAGGTAGATTTATCCCTTTACATTACAAGATCAATAAATTCCAGCACCAAGACTTCTACATAGCATATACCACTTCAGGAGACTGAGAAAAGCAAGTCATCTTGGTACTTTTTATCATCCACAATTAAATTGGCTTTCTTTAATACTGAAATTAATATCGACAACAACGTATGTATGTATTAGACTGTATAGTAGCACATGTGTCACATCCATGCAGATTTCCATAAGTTTGAACAGGTTCTCAGCCAAACTTAGGCAYCACCAATTTGTTCTCTTTCTACAGCTGCCTGATCCAGCCCTCACCCGTACGTAAAGTATTCAGAAATAYTGGAATGATTAAGATTAATCCATGGATAAGCCAGTCTTCACCATATGTGAATACATATTAGAGCAAAAAATGAAATCCTTTTGTAGAGCGTCTTTAAAGAGATTCGTTTCTCATCCCCAGGAACTTCACAGTGTGGGGGTATATTCACAGATCTCARGGGAGAGTTTGGGAAAAAGAAAAAAAGTTTGTTATTTTTCTTATATTTTGCTTTAGTTCGGGTTTTGATTGAACAAAGATACTTGTCTGCTTGTTTGTTTTATACTTGTCTGCCTTTAAATTCTTTGAGTTGTAAAATGTAAATCAGAAATGAAGATAGCTCATACTTGGATTTACTTACATTTTCTTTTGCCCATATCCTGTCTATTAGTCTTGTATGAAACGTCCTCTGTACAGTTGCCATAAACTCCAAGGAATTTTTTAGTCTTATTGTGTATGTTAGTGTTTCAATGTGCCTTCAGTTTTCTTGAGAGCCAGACAGTTTTTGAGGTTTGGATCCGTCTAATTTCAGCCATCTTAAATGAAATGTCAAGTCTAAGCTGGCTGGTTGCACCTCTCCATTGGTAAATGGGAGTTGGGGAGAGGCACATGTGTGAGTGGTTCTTCCATTACCCTCGCTGACTAGTTCTAGCAGARTAGCTGCTGAGCTGATCACTAAAACTAATCTGATCACCAAAATTAATCAACAATAGTTAAATCTTTCATATTAAATGTATGTTGCTTGTTTAGGTGCTTGACTGGGTTCAGAGGATCTCTTTATGTTATCCAAATTTTTGTTTATTATTTTAGCTTGACAGTRACAGAAATTATTTCTTTTTGTAGGGTGACTGTTGGATCTGTATGGAGCTCATGTCTACCTCGTTTGATAAGTTTTACAAATATGTATATAGTGTATTAGATGATGTTATTCCAGAAGAAATCTTAGGCAAAATCACTTTAGCTGTGAGTATTTTGTTTCTTCTTTGTACATTTTTTGAAGATAACTTAAACACTCAGAKTTCTTTCACTTGCTTGTGAGAAAGCTGGCCAACCTGCCTTCAGCAAAACTATTGTTGCTATATTGACTTTAATTATGATGAGTATGCTAATAACTAACTCCCATAGGGTATTGCATGATAGAGAAGCMGGTGCTGGGCACTTTAACCAGTCCATAAAGAGAATTTTCCCCATTTCCTGAATCCCAACTTGGAGAGAAAAAAACCATCTTTCACCTCCCTTTCATTCATTTTCATGAGTAGAAATGATAAACTTCCAGTACTTTTAGAACAGTCCTGTGAAATAAGGCTCTCTGRCATCTCTTGCATTTGATGGCAAACAGGTAAAGCAGAACAGGCCCCTTTGTTTCTCTTCACAACAGTGGAATGAGTTGCTGGTGCTTGGCCAGTAGAATGAGAAAGGCRGATCAGGGGCCTTTTATTACATATTACAGGACTGATAACTGTAATATTCTTCTCCAACTCCAAATTACTGGAGGTCCTAAAGTTTAATAATCATAATAGTCTTATGACATTAACTTTTTAAATCTGTATTTCTTTCCTAGACTGTGAAAGCACTAAACCACTTAAAAGAAAACTTGAAAATCATTCACAGAGGTAAGTTCMTGTCTTTTTCTTATTTCCTACAGGGATAGTTGCAAGGATTTTAAATGACCCTTTTTTCAAATCAAAATGTCATAAGCACCTGTACTACAGTGAAGGTGAGCACTGAGGGAACACTACAGATTTTGCACAAACATAACCTTAGTGGTTAGGTAAATGTTTGATCACCTCTYTGATCAGAAGTTTCTCATTCTAACYGGTGATCAGAGTAGGATATATGAAGTATTTCCCATTCAGTCGGAGAAAAGAGAAGATAGTATGCTWGTATTTCCAAACTAATATTGCTACCCGTTATTTCCAAATTTCCCMTCTGACTATTGATTCCGAGCAGGGTAGCGTGGCCTGCGCCCAGCCAACACTGAGCATCTGTCTGCGTCTGCCTACAGGCATGGGGTTTGTTTAGGCATGGGAGTTCAATGAGATGTTCTCCAGAAGTCCCTGACTGCTCCACCTGTTCAGTGATTCTGTCATATGGAGTTAGTTCCATCTCTTGTTGTCCCTGGGCACCTTAGACACCTGTGATGAGCACGTCTAGTTGGTGCCCACCCCACACGAACAGACAGGCTGCGTGACATAACCACTACTGGTGTTGATTCTCCACATCTGCTGTTTTTGAGATAGAAACCTTCAGCTGTGACTTATCAGTTTAATTTCTTTCCCTTACAGACATCAAACCTTCCAATATTCTTCTGGACAGAAATGGAAATATTAAACTCTGTGACTTTGGCATTAGTGGACAACTTGTGGACTCCATTGCCAAAACAAGAGATGCGGGATGCCGGCCGTACATGGCGGTGAGTGGAGATGGGCAGTCCAGCAGGGAGCTCGTGGGAGTATTCAGGCTTTCACCCACCTWCTTCAGGCATGGTTCAGCATGGCAGGGCTGTGGTCTGCCAGCTGACTCAAATGTCCCCGTTTCCTGTGAGTAAGCACTCCCCTCGCAAAAGAAACTGAGCTTAGAATGGGTGCCATTGCTGACAGTATCAGCACACACATCCAGGCTGTGGCAAAGTGTCCAAACTCCTTTTTTTATTAGCTGGATTCCTCTGCTGCTGCCAGTACTGCAGAACAGAAAACTTCTGCATCTTCCAGCAGCACCTATTTATGCTCCAAAATAAACAGAACAGCTCAATGGCAAAGGGAATGCAGTCTGTGTACGATGTTTTCTTGGTCTGCAAGAAATCCATTTGTTATGGTGGGATTATGTCACAGTAGTTATTGCAAAGCAAAATCTTTCAGAATTATAGTGATTTTTGAAAACCATTTGATTTCCAAATTGTGCCATGGCTTATTCCAAGAGTATGTAATTCTGGAGAGGAACATTAGAGCAGCAGCTGCATGGAAATCATTCAGTCTGAGCAGTGGCTCCTGAGAGTCTGTTCTGCTTGTTTGCTTCCCTCCCTTTCCAAGAGATAAAAGCTGTGATTGTGATTTTTCAGCTCTAAGGCATTTAAGCACTTCTGTACATCAGGGCTGCTTTAAAAGCCTATTTCTTGATTTTATCTGAACTCGGTTTGAGGAGGGACTGGTCCAGGTAGTTATTTTTCTACTGTTGTGAAGGTAACTTAAATTTCAGCAGCTGTGTTTAACTCTTATTGCTTATCCTGACTCCTCAATATACTGAAAAATAYGAATGTGTTTTTCTGAACTGTCTTATCTAGTTTTCTCAAAGTTCAAGGTGAGAAAAAGAAAGGAAACTCTCTCCCTTTTAAGATTAAGTCCACTTCTCTTCTTGATAACTGCCCTCGTGTTTTTCTCTGACTGCACTGCCCATGGCAAAACCCTAACTCTGATCTCTGCAATCAGAGTCTGTGTTTCTAAGCATTTGACCTCATCTGTCTATGTATTTATTGTCCATGTAGCAGAACTATTTACTCACCTAGGTGGACAGGAAAATATAGAAGATCTGCTGTTGGGGTCCAGTGCAGTGCTACAGCAGTGTGTGCAAGTTTCAGATCCCTGTTAACTCTATGAAACAGGGCAGTTTGTTTAAATAAAGACCTTGTGAAGCTGGAGAGRGGGTAGAGATAAGTCTCCTCTGTGAGTATTTCGGAATGARGTCTTAAAGGCAACAGCTGAGATTATAAAACAAARTACCCCAAGARGGGACTGGAGCTAGTGCAAAGTCAAGTCACTGACCTGTTCAAAGCCAGGGCAGGTCGTTTGCCACCTCACATTGCAGGTAGTTCTTCTGATGGTTATAACTGCCACGTGAGCATTGTGTATAGGTTCTCTGAGATGTGTATAAGTTCTGTAAATAGTTGCTTATGTTTTTTCCTCTTAAGTTCAGTGGACTAAGATTGCAAATTACTGTTGGTTTAGTTACTGCTTTACAGGTACTGGCATCCTTGCAAATAGCTGAGCTGTTTTATTTCCCTTGGGGTTTGCGTGGGTGCATGCTTCTGGTAACCCTTTGGYTTTCCTTGTCATCCGTGCATTCTGGACAAAATGCATCCACTGTGTTTTTTGGGCATCGCTGTTACCAGCTCCAGATTGTGTTGGATTCTTTCTTTTTTTCAAATGAGTGAAAGTGTTTCAATTCAGTTTGTGTTTTTAAGAGCCTTGGCATGGTATATGGTTTGTGGGTGAGCCAGCAGCTGGCAACTGGTGTGGGAGACTGCTGGCCTCTTCCCTTCTCCTCTCTGGACTCAGTAACTCCTCTCCGAGTACATGTGCATTTCCACGTACTGGAGAGCCTGGGAAATGRGGAGATGTGTCCAGCACACAGAATCCCAGCTACCACTGCCAGCTCTTTCTCTGACCTAGCAAGGGTTCATGGCTGCAAGTGGTGTTGCGATYAAACCTGAATGTACTTGGGAGGGAGTCAAGTCAGTCACAAGTTCCTTTCAAAAGGAAAATTTGTGGGGGTTTTTTGATGCAGAAAGGTTAAAGGTTCTTGCTAGGCTGTCACTGTATAACTACGTGTAACCAGGGTGAGTCTGATATTGGCTGCTGAATGATGCTCTGTGGCCATGGGAACGCGTCGCTCTGCAAAGCCCACTTGACCCTTGGCTCCTGCAGTGATTCTTGTTGCATGAGCACTTGCCCATCAAAGGAACCTGATAACACCGTGTCCACTGGAGCTGGATCCCCAAATAGCCATTGATAACAATAACAYTGGACGCCTGCCAGTTTGACTGCCAGTCCGACTCAGCAGCAGGAGCCGTGTCCAGCTGCTAAGGAAGTGCCTGTGTATTTTACCCAAAACTATAAGAGCTCTCACGGAAAGCAGAACATTAGCTTTGGAATAAATGGATAGGTTAGTTTGCATTTGACTTTACATTTGGACGTGATCATTATAGTAAGGAGTACAGATCTGTGCCCGGTATTCTAAGAAAGAAAGGAATGAGAAGACTGGAGACTCTYCCCAGCTSTCYYARGTGACTACCTGCCCACAGAGTAGYTGAGGCCRTTTGCTGTCACACTGCTCTTGCAACACTTGTTTTGGTGCCAGCATGGTARACTTGCTCTGGGTGAGATTTTGCATCCTTGGTCTTAAAGGCTATTGCTGAGAAGGCAGGGATTGCTCCCTGCCAGCACCCGGTCCTCCCCATGTGTTCCTTCTGCTTCGTCTCTGCTACGGTCATTGTATTTGCTTTTTAGCTCTGGGAACAGTAACCTTGGAGTGTGGCAGTGGCCCTGGCTCCTTGGTGCTCCCTGTGGTTGTCTCCTGCYGCAATGAGTGGTTCAGATTTGGRCTGGATTGRRGASTTTCTTTGACCAAGCCTGAWKAGA